>JBBHKE010001948.1:583378-605930 GCA_037447655.1 Zygnema cylindricum
AACTACTCTGTCTAGGCTCAAACCGCTTTTTCTTAAGTTACCGTTCCTTGTTAGAGTAAGAAACGTAAAGTATTTTAGACCAGTACAGAGCCAACTTATACTTTTTCCGCTCGCTCTAGACCTGAAGTGATTTTAGACGAAAACTCTTTCGTTTACAAGTCCTTCTTGAGGACCACCGACCTTTCTAGATCCCTATGTTTATGAGGCCCCCTAGTTACCAACTCATAAAACTATTAAAAGCATGTGAATAACTATGTGTGAGAAGTCGACCACCTAGAAAAGGACTAGTATTTGTATCCCTAGATCTTTCCAGCCACCAGGAGTTCTTCCTGAACATTTGCTTTCTCAAAAGCAGATTTTAGTGAAGTCCAGATCTCGCTCGCCTTTTTCATATTCAACCGAGACATGACCAGATTTTATGAAATGCAAAGAATGAGATTGTTCCTTGCCATTGAATTCTTTTTCGCCAAACTCGGATCTGTCTCATCAAGGGAGCCATCCAAGACCCCCTGTAAGTCAGAAGTTTCAAATGAAGATTCAACCATTGCCGCTTGTATGCATACTTTTGGCCATTGAAGATGGGAACTCTTGACGAAAGGCCCATAACCTGTTGTTCTACAACCACCGTTGTAGGTGGAAAACTAGCTGTTGTAGTGGAAGTAGACATAAAATCAACAGAAGCTATCAAGTACCTTCTCCAACAGCCAACTTTTAGCTGACACAGAATGTGACTGAAAAAGCCACTTAGCACCAAATTCAGCACAGTGTTACACCTTACAATAAAGTGACAACTCACAAAGTTTCAGATCAATTGACTCAGTCAACCATAAGAAATAGTCTCTGCAAGTTTCTTATAAACTGCCTTTAGAAAACTATATTCCCAAGAGTGGATACATAATTTTGACTAAGTCCTAAACTATATACTCATTGTGAGTATCTACTGATCCATACTAAATATGTTCCCTATAATATGGTACTGTTCTATGTTCTAACAAACTATCTAAACTGTACTTTACTGTTGCGTAAGTACTTTCCTAAATCCTATTTGCTACCTGCAGTAAATCTACTAATGTAACTCTATTTTCTAATGCGCTAAACAACAAATATTTGTTTCCCAAATATTTACAGATATCGTTCGTACAGTAAATGTTGCCGGTGCTTAGTCAGCACTATTCACAACAGTCCAAATGTATGTCGGTCAAATGGTACGAAACATCCTGAGTTCGTACGGCGCACTCAGTAACTGTGGTCCCCACTTGAATTGCGTCCGTCGACTCGGTTTGCATCAACGATCCTCTTACGCTCTTCTCGCGGATGTTCGGCTTAGTCTCCGTCAGTCCAACTCACTGAAACTGCCCGTATGATTAATGACACATGGCTGTGGGTGTTGGTGTCACTCCGGAATACCTGCACTGTCTTCAAATGTCAACACGTGTCCTTGCAGTTGTACAGTACACTCTACTGTCTACCTGCTACTGTCACACTATTAGAGATCAATAGTAAATCTTTCTTAGATGGAAATATTCTAAGTCCTAAAGCTCCCCTCACAGCCTTATCTAGTGAACTAAAGATTTCCAAATTTAACAAATTGCAATAAATATAATTCCTTCCTCATCTTCAAACAAATAAATCGAGTGATCTGAGCTGATCCGAATACATCCCAATCATGTAAAAAACTTGTCGAGCTTCTTATTCCATTCTTGGGGCGATTGATTCAGCCTATTCAAAGATTTGATCAATCTACATACCTTGCTCTCCTCCCCTTGCTCCACAAATCCTTCTGGCTGTTGCATAAATATATCCTCTTCAACTCTCCATGTAGGAAGGCCTTCTCGATGTCCATCTGATGTACTTCCATGTCTTCTGCTGCCGCTAGAGTGAGAAGTATCCGGAAGGAGGGAAACCTGACGACCCGGGCAAATGTCTCCTCGTAGTCAATTTCCTCTTTCTTGGTAAATCCTTTCGCCACTAGTCAAGCCTTATAGCGCTCAATTGTGTTATCCGAGGTTGAGTTTCAGCTTAAATACCCAATTACACCCAATTGGCTTCCTGTCAAAAGGATAATCCACCAATTTCCATGTATTGGCCGCCATAATTTAGGCCATGTTCTCATTAATGGCTGTCTTCCACTGGTTTCTCTCAGGACAAGTCATAGCCTCATTTTAAGTTTGAGGTTCATCGGGGTGAGACAATTTGGTCACCTTATTGTTAACTTGTCTCTCTAGCAGTCTTTTGCTGCTTCTTCTTCCTCTCTCAAACTCGGTTGCCGGAATAGATGGCTCTCTTGGATTCTTCCGAACAGTTTCTACTTCTCCCCTATCCCTTGATTCCGGGTCGATTTCCACCATGTCTTCCGCTTCGGTTGGAGTTGATACTAGGGGTTCCACATTTCGGTCCTTCTCGATCTGATCTGTACCTGCAAGATCATCATCTTCTTGAAATCTTGGATAGTTAGGAAGCTCAAAGGTAATCAAAATTTTCTGAATCAAATTTGATTCTGACTATCTTTGTATGCTTAAAATGATCTATATATTTCCCTTTATCTATAACCACTAGATGCTTCACAAGGATTATATCTTCTCTCTTAAGATCATAACCTCTATATCCTTTTACATATTCATCATATCTTAGTAGATATCATGTTTTTCCTTTTGGATCTAACATCCATTTTGACCGATCTGTGTCTAAATTGAACACCTAACTACCAAAAACCTTTAAGTGTCAAACATCTAGTTTTCGGCCTGTCCATCTCTCATTGGATGTTTGGTCTTTTACTGCCGCACTAAGAACTCTATTCATAAGATAATTGGCACACTTCATTGCTTCGACCCAAAACTTATTTCCTATCTTCTTATTTGACAACATACTCCTAGCACAGTCACTCAGTGTTCTATTTAATCTTTCAACTACACCATTCGCCTCAGGATTTTCAGAAACTGTCTTTTGGAGTTGCACTCCATCTTCTCTCAGAAAATCCTCAAATTGGTTAGAGGTATACTCTCTACCGTTGTCACTCCTTACTTTATTGATAAGGGTTTCATGGAGTTTTTCACTCCATGCTTTATATTGTCTTAAACATTCCTGAGCATCTGACGTGTTTTTCAAAAAATACATCCTAGAATACCGAGAGCAATCATCGGTGATAGCCATCATAAATCTCTTCCCCCCGGGTGAGGACACTCCGGCCGGCCCCAAAATATGCGTGTGTACTAAATCTAGAATCTTTTCTCCCTTATAGGTGGCAGTTTTTGGGAAGGCTAACTTGTGTGCTTTACCTTGAGCACATCCACTACAATCACTTAGATTCTAACTTTCACCGAACTGAATCCCTTCCACTACTCCCATCTTTTTCATCTCTCTTGACTTATCTAGATTCACATGCTCAAGTCTCTTGAGCTACAACATTATATCATGAACACCAACATAATAAGGTTTCTTTTTCTCATTGCTTAAAATCAGCCTAAACATCCCTTGGCTACCCTTTTCAACAGTGAAATAAACTTCCTCCTGAAAACTAGCAGTAAAGACTCCTTTCCTAATGCTAGTATCAAAACCCTTATCATCTAATACAGACGTAGAGATCTTGTTTTTGTTCAGCTCTGGAATAAACAATACATAAGAAAATGTAACTATGGATGTTTTTCCTTCTACTAACACTTGCAGATCTACAGATCCTACAAGGGTAGTAGTAACTATCCCCCATCCCCGTACTCTATCTCTACGGTGTGAATCTTTCTTATCTTAGTTAACATGTGTTTATCCCTACATATGTGCATGGAGGCACCTGAATCTAAAATCCAGCTTGCTTCACCTTTTAATCCATCGAAAGCACATTTTTGCTTTCATGGAATTTTGACCTCGTTTTTCACTTCCAACTCCTCATAAAATAGGAGTTATTTGTCCTCGTCTTTGGATTCTGCCTCATGTACCTATGTCACAAGGGCCTTTTCCTTTCCTCTCAGGGTTCCACCTGTCTTATGAGTCCTTGGTCTGAACTCGTTAGTCTGATTTTTGTGCCCCCTCTTTCTATAATATCCGACAGGTTTCTTAGAATCATTATTCCTCCAATCAATCCTTCCTGCTAAGGCTTTCCCACTTTTTCCTCCCCTTCAAATCTCAATCGTGCTCTCCCGAACAAGAATCATCCATACCACTGAATTCCATATCCACCTTGAGTTCGGCAAGTCTTGCACACGGTTGACTATCATCTCGAACTCGTCTGGTAACTTCATGTGCAAGCAATTAACCTTCATCTTTTGAGTTTCAACGTGTCCAGCACTCTCTAGCTCAATGAAAAGTGTTGCAAGATCATTACAAAAATCTAACATCTTCCCCCCCTTGTATACATATGCGTCTATTTTTTGATTAGCCAAGTGCTGTTGCTGAATCGTACCACTCCGGTACATCTCTATGAGAGCCACCCAAAGATTGGATGCTGGTCTCTACCTGCAATGAGGAGATGCAAGCCCTTGAGTATTGATGACGGAGGATTAAGTGCTTTGCAGCCATATTGTTGTAGTCCTTGGTATCGATATCATTCTCCTCGTTCCTCGGAATAGGTGACCTGATTGCCGAACCGGTAGCTATCGGTGTGATCGTCTCTTTCTCCTTTCTTTTGTCCACCACCTCCCCTTGCTTTATCTCCTCCGATGGAGATGGATCTGCTTTTCCGGTGAATCTGCTTCCTCCTAACCCTAGAGGGATGCCAAGACTGGATGGTCGCCTCACCCGTCCACCCACTATTCCCCAAAACCTTTTCTCACATAGAGCTCATGTCATCATACTCTCCCAGTATATGAAGCCTATTCCCTTTAAGATGGGCACCCTACAGGGTGGGCCCATAGTTGCAACTTTGAGACCTCTATAGGTCCTCAGAGTAGGTAGCTCACACGAAGTCTCTAAGATAACCCTGACCCTTTTGTATTCCTGCAAAAATAAATGCCACCTAGGCAAGCAAAAACTTTGACCACCTTCACCCTTGTGAAGGTAAGACTCCCTTGAGTTGATAGCAAAAACAATCTTTGAATTTGCTCACCACCTTCTCCCTTGTGAAGGTAAGAATCCCTTGAGTCGATAGCAAAAAGAATCTCTAAATTTTCTCCCCTGAGCACTAAGTTATGGAGGGTCAAAGTTAACCTTTTGTATAGAAGCTCTCTTGGAGAGGTGTTGTTCATAGCCCTTTTCAGCCATGAATGTACCCTCGGAAGCACCACAGACTACCCCAAAACAACCTCTTTTGATTCCACTCAGAATTCTACAGAAAAACCAAACCAAGCTGAAACTACTCATCAAGATAGTTACTAAGCCACTTAGTATTCCCACCAATTTTCACATAACAATACCAAACCGAATAATCACAACACTCAGTCAAAGTTACAGAAAAACAGCCAGCCAGAACTTTGATAAATCTGACCAACTTCACAATGAAGCCCCAAGCAAACCAGACACACATTAGGTCTACAAATTTTCCAAATTATTTCCAATACAAGGAGGAACACACATGCGAAATTTCAGAAAATTCTGCCGATAGAACTGAGAGCAATTCTCAGATGAAATTCCCAAAAAGGAGCAGAAAACAATTTATGTCAAAAAGTTCCTAAGTCAAAAAATGTATAAGTCCTAAAAATATACACGACAGCTTGCTACTAACTGTACGGAGGCATACCAGCCGTACGTAATTAATCAAATACCTCTATTAATGTGAGTGTACTTGAGATCTATACTAATAATTAATATACAGGACAAAACATTGTCAAATATTTACAAGTCTTACAAATTCCGTCAAACGAATCGTAATCGTCCAAAATAAATATAATGTGATGGACGCGATTTCGCGTCCCACTTGTTGAAAAATAACGACGGCATTTTTCCGCCGTCCGTAGATCTTATTCGGCACCGGCGATGTCGTGCCGCGTGGTTCTAAAGTACACTTGACGAAACGACGTCATTCTCTCCAAATCTAGCCCGTACCGTAAGCACGTCTTTCGCTTGACAAATTACGTTCCGTACGGGCAACGCACATTTTCAATATTTCAAATCTTTCAAATCGGATCGCTTCGCGATCCGCCGTCCATTTTCTAACGCATTCCACGCCACTTAATTACTTCTTCACGTTCCTTTAATTTTCCTCGTACATCTACTCCCCCAATCCGCAAACCATTCGAACCACCACATTACTTTCGAGAATTAAATACGCACGCGAACACGCGCACGCACAAAACGTTGTGTGCGCACGAAACTAACTTTTCAAAAACCAACACTCCCCCGAAAATTTAGTTTCGTGCATCCGGAACAAAATATGCCGCGTGTGAAATATAGTTGTACCTTTCCGTACCTTCAAATTTCCTCCCTTTTTCCCTTTCGTCCAAACGTCATCACCGCTTCCGCTGACGTCACCACTCCCTCAGCTGCCTTCCGCCATGTCTTCTATTTCCTCCAAGAATATCCTCCATAAAATCACTTCTCACGCTGTCTTCTTTTGACCACTTTCGGAAAACGTTTTCTTCTACGATTCATCCTTCGAATTCTACTTCCTTTCTTCGTTTTCTTATTGAATTTTGATGTTTTTCCCATTTTCGCAATTTTATTTTCTTCTTCCGTATTATAAAATTTTCCATGTGCTCCAATTTTCTGAACACTTTTCTTCTCTCCTACTCTAAGTGTATTAATCTCCTCCTGCAAATTATGTTCAGTTTTAATTTCCAAATCCCTTTCACTTCCTCCTAATATTCTTTCTTCAATAACCTCTTCCTCTTGCACATCTTCATCACTCACCAATTTGTCGTTTGTAAAAGTGACAAAAACTGACTCTTTTTCTGTCACCTCTTTCTTCAATCCATTTCCGGTGACAACAAGGTTTTCTTTTCCTTCCTCATATTCTATATCTCGAAGAGGAAAAATCGGCAAGTATACAAATTCTTCGACGGGAAGTTTAATCCTTCGTTTAGGGGGTCGAACTCGATTATCATTCCATCCATTCCTGAAAATTCCTGCAACACATGCACTTTTATATAGCGGACATACCCTGAAAGTATGCCCTACATCATTACAGTAAAAGCAGTTTTCTACCTTACAACTTTCCTTATTTCTCTGAAATTGTGATCTGACACCTTGATAATTCCCCCTATTCTTTAGAGCCTCAATATTGGCCTCTTCCTCTAAAACACACCTGATTGCTAATGGTAAGCTCCAATCATTTTTATCAACCTGTTTTAATCTATCTAAAGCACACCTATATTCCTTAGGTAATCCTTTTATTAACAGAAAAGCCTTTTGAGCATTTGTAAAGTTTCCACCTGCAATATCATTTTCTACAAACAATATTTGTAACCCAATACAGTAATTCAGCATACTACCTCCATCATACTTATACTCAACTATTTTTCTGACATTACTCATCCAGTGATACACAGAAGTCTTTTGATATCCACGTTCTAAGCACTTCCATAACTCAGCTGCACTTTCTAGTCCAAGGTAAGTCATTACAAGTTCCTCATTCAAGGATAGCTTGATAATCAGCATGCACTCATTGTTCTTCTCCTCCCATCCAACGGATGATTCAGCACATGTCCCATCCACCACATCCATTAGCTTCCTCGACTTGAAGTAGCTCTCCATCATACTCCTCCAATAATAATATTTAGAACCATCAAATATGGGCAAGGTTGATTCATCCAAAATTGGTAGCCATGGGTGTGGGCCCATAACCTGTTGTTCATAGCCCTTTTCAGCCATGAATGTACCCTCGGAAGCACCACAGACTACCCCAAATCAGCCTCCTTTGATTCCACTCCGAATTCTACAGAATAACCAAACCATGCTGAAAATACTCAATCAGATAGTTTTTAGGCCACTTAGTATTCCCACCAATTTTCATATAACAAAAACAAACCGAATAATCACAACACTCAATCAAAGTTACAGAAAAACAGCCTGCCAGAACTTTGATAAATCTGACCAACTTCACAATGAAGCCCCAAGCAAACCAGACACAAATTAGGTCTGCAAATTTGCCAAATTATTTCCAATACAAGGAGGAACACACATGCGAAATTTCAGAAAATTCTGCCGATAGAACTGAGAGCAATTCTCAGATGAAATTCCCAAAAAGGAGCAAAAAACAATTTCTGTCAAAAAGTTCCTAAGTCTAAAAATGTATAAGTCCTACAAATATACACGACAGCTTGCTACTAACTGTACGGAGGCATACCTGCCGTACGTAATCAATCAACTACACCGCCAATCGTTATTAACGTTGTGTACGCTAATTCCGTCCCGCTTTTTTTTTTATTATTTTCCATTAGTGTAGTTCATTCTATTTTTTTCTTTATTCTATTTAGGGCTATTTTTAGTACGTTGTCTTTTAAATAGAGTGGTGTACGGTCAGTGTCAGACCGTACATAAATGTACCTTTTTAAGTTAAAAAGTACAATAAATTAGTTTTAGTAACCGCGGACGCATGAGAATGTGCGTTCTAAAAAGGAAAAAAAACCAGGTCGTAAAAAATCCCGCTCGCACATATTCTCGTCCGACAGCCGCGTTTCGACCGTGTGAATGTACGATTTTTGTACGATTTGTCAGATTTTGTACGGAGACCTATATTAGTGTAAGCATGTTTGCGACCGACATTTTTTTTTTCAAAGATCCAAATAACCATAATCAAACAATTAGAATGTATGATTTTTTCCAAAGTTTTCAAATTCTTAAATAGCGTACACCACGGTAATAATTTTTATACGCTAAAAAAACTTACACGCTAATAACGATTGGCGGTGTACCTCTATTAATGTGAGTGTACCTGAGATCTATACTAATAATATACTAATAATTAATATACAGGACAAAACATTGTCAAATATTTACAAGTCTTACGAATTTCGTCAAACGGATCGAGACCGTCCAAAGTAAATATCATGTGATGGACGCGATTTCGCGTCCCTAACCAAACTAACGGCGCCGCCGTTCGTAGATCTTATTCGGCATCCTTGATGTCGTGTCGCGTGGTCACACAATCCACTTGACGAATTGACGTCATCTCATCCAAATTAATCCGTACCTTTGACTTACGCATTTCGTACCTTTTCATATGTTTGTTCGCGTCACTCAAATATTTCCTTACGTCCCAAAACAAGTAGTACCATTACTCCCCCAACCTGCAAATCCATTCAAACCTCCACAGTAAATCCAAATATCATACGCATTAAAATCGCGTACTGTACTCACGAAACATTGTATACGCAAGAAACGACGCGTACGCACGAAACTAACTTTTCAAAAACAACAAGAGGGTCATATCTACCAAATTTTTATAAGTCATATCTCTCTCTAAAACTCTATCTACTGAAGTACGACACCAATTATAATATTATGTCGTACAAAAAGGTATAGGTGCCGGTGTACTTTCTTTACGACCATTGTACGACATGGCCAACAAGTCGAAACATGTCATATTTGGATTTGTTCTTGTAATCCTCAAAGATGTCGTAATCCAATGTGATTATGCCACATGTCCATCGATCTGGCGTTTGACCGCAAACTACCAAAAACCTATTCCGCGATCTCGACATTCTTCACGGCCGTCCGATTAAATCCGGATTTCAATCGTAGTCGTCATAAATACCTGCGCGATTTTTGTTTAGCCTTTGAAACAAATTGCCTGGTATCTGTTTGGATGTTCCGTACCGTGTACAACAAAAACTCTATCTATGTCCTAATATCGCGTTAAATGAAATAGTCTACGTGTAAACATTTGAATAGTTATCAAACCTTATATCATGTAACCTTGGTCTTGTTGTTCTACAACCACCGTTGCAGGCGGAGAACCAGCATTAGTAGTGGAAGTAGACATGAAAAACAACAGAAACAGTCAAAGTACCTACTCAACAGCCAACTTAGAACTGACACAAAATATGACTCAAAAAGCCAATGTGCTTCAAATTTGCCACAGTGATACAAAATACAGTAAACTAAGAATTCCCAAAATTGCAGCCAAGTGACCTAGTAAACCATAAGATATGATGTCTGGAAGTTTCCCAATAACTGCCTTTAGAAAATCATATTCCCAAAACTGGATACTACAAAATCGTCTAAGTCCTAAGTTATATACTCACATTAGGTATCTACTAATCTACACTAATTCGGGTAAGCGTTACTATGGTTATTATCCTGACTAACGACAAAGCATCCTACCTGTACGTTACTGTACCTTAAAAACCTAATTACTATTTTCTAAAATCCTGATTAATGAAACTCTATTTTTTATCACACTAAACAACAAACTAATGTTATTCAGATATTTACAGACATTGAACCGTACACACAACGTTCCAAATGCTTAGGCAGCGGTGACCGCTAAAGTCCAGCTGAATGTGGTCATGTAGTACGAAGCACCTGAGTGATTCGTCACTTGTGGTCCCACGCGAATCACGCTTGTGGTCCCTCGTGAATCGCGCTTGTGGTCCCAGGTGAATCACGTCCGTTAGAACAAATTCGATCGACGATGGTACCGTCGAGCTGTACCATATGTTTTTGGAATACTCGGGACAGATCCCATTCGTCCGATCATGTAAATCGCATCGTCAACTTTTTGACACGTATGGCTAACTGTGGGCGCTACTCCGAAAAACCTGCATACGTTATTTCGCCGACACGTGTCCCTGCAAAAGTACGATACACTCTACTGTACCTTTTGCTACTGTAACACTAATTAAGGTAAGTATTATAGTAGACTACTAGGAAAAATATCCTAAGTTATTTTTACCCCTATTGACTGAAATAAAGATTTATAAATTACAACATTCCCCTAAATCCTTAGACTCAGTTACTCACTTAGTCCAATAGCATCTTTGCAAACTTGTAATTTAGAAGCAGGAAGGGCTTTTGTTAACATGTCAGCCACCATCTTCTCATCTGGTAAATAACACAATTTAACGACTTTTGCAAGTATTTTTTCTCTAACAAAGTGAAGTCTAACATCCATGTGTTTGCTCTTAAAGTGATGGCTGGGGTTAGAGGCAATTGCTATGGCAGCTTGGTTGTCACACCAGATAGCTTGAGGGCTAGTTTGCATATACCCAAGTTCTTGTAAAATGGACTTGACCTATAGGAGCTCCTTGAGGGCGGAAGCTGCTGCTATATATTCTGACTCCATTGTGGATTGAGCTGTAACCTTTTGTAATTTGCTACTCCAGCAGCAAGTTCCATCTCCAATCTTCAAAACGAAGTCGGTCAAGATTTCCGGCTTGACATCTCCCCATAGCTAGCATCGCTCCACGTCTGGATATTCACCTCTCCTCCTCCGAGAACAAGCTTGAGATTTCGAGTACCTGCAAGATATCTCAACACTCTTTTCACTACTTCCCTGTCTGCCTTTTTAGGATTCTGCAGACTTCTACTCAAGACTCCCACAGCTTATACAATGTCGGGTCTCGTACAATTCATAAAATATATATGACTTCTAACTACCTGTCTATATGGCTTTGAAGCCATAAACTCTTCCTCCCCTGTCTATAAACTCTCACCGACAATTATGCCTGAATCTGTATCAATTCCTTCCAATTTCTGCCTGAATTCCATAGGAGTTACGGATCCTTTCACATCTTTCATTTCAAATCTTTCTAGCATGTTACCTATTGCTTCTTTCTGAGTCAACATAATCAGCCTCTTGTTTCTGTCTCTTTCGACATGTATTCCTAAGATGTATTTGGCCTCACCGAGGTCCTTCATCTCGAACCTAGACCTTAAAGCCGCTTTAATGAGGTTTATTTCATCCATTGACTTCCTTATTAATAATAAGTGATCCACATATACAGCAATATAAAGTATCCCATCCTCCCCTTATAAGACATATACATAATGATCTTAGCTAATTCTCTTAAATCCCAGCCCAGTCAAAAACTCATCTAACTTCAAATTCCACTGATGCGGGGCTTGTTTTAGCCCATACAAAGATTTGATCAATTTACACACTAATTCTTCCTTTCCCTATTCAACGTACATTTCAGGTTGTTTCATATAAATGGTTTCTTCTAACTCTCCATGCAAGAAAGCAGTTTTAACATCCATTTGTTGTATTTCCATATTCTCTATAGCTGCTAGAATTAGCAAAATTCTGACAGTTGGAAATCTGAAAACTGGAGAGAAGGTTTCCTCAAAGTCAATACCTTCTTTTTGATTATACCCCTTGGCCACTAGTCTCGCCTTATATCTTTCGATGGTGTTGTCCGAGTTCAACTTCACCTTGAATACCCATTTGCTGCCGATGGCTTTTCTGCCCGGAGGAAGATCCACCAGATCCCATGTCTGTGCCTCCATAATAGACTTCATTTCATTGTTTGCCGCCTCGATCCACTGATTTCTCTCAGATGATGAGAAGGGCTCCTGGATCGTTAGAGGCTTCTCTGTAGCTGCAGAAAAAGCAAAGTGAGAGCTTGATTGCAGACGGCTGCTAGATCTCTTTCCCCCCGAAAATTCTAAGGCTGAGATCGTCGGCAACCTCTGATTTTTCTGTTTAGGTTGAACCGTAACTTGATCTAGTACAAAGTCTGTAGTAGTTCCTTCCACCTGAGGCGTATCTTGTGGTGAAGCATCCTGTAAAGGCACCAGATGAATTGAAGGAAGAGGTGTCCCACTTGCCGGTGGAAAGTAGACTCGCTGCGTATGGTGAAAAATGACATATTCTTGCTTTTCCTTCGCCGGTTGATCTGGCACTTTAAAAAGGTCAACCGAATCCTGTTCATCTTTAATTTGGATATTCCTAGAAATAATCACTTTTTGTTTCTCAAATACAAAAACCCTATATCCGTTTGCATTATCATCATACCCCATAAAAATTCCTGGTAAGCCCTTAGCCTCCATTTTCCATCTATCCTGTGAAGTATCTAGAATAAAACAATTGCTGCCAAAGATTTTAAAGTGGCTAACATCAGGTTTCTCTCCTGTCCAAAGCTCATAAGGTGTGGTGCTAAAAGATTTAGAAGCAATTCTGTTCTTAATATAAACAGCACAGTTTAGTGCTTCAGCCCAGAATTTCAAATCTAGCCCTTTATCTGCAAGCATGGAACGAGCACTCTATGTCACTATCCTATTTAATCTTTCAGAAACACCATTATGTTTTGGTGTATAAGGAACAGTAAGATTGTGACTAATACCTTATTGAATGAGGAATTCTTCGAATTCCTTTGATGCGTATTCTCCTCCATTGTCCGATCTTAACGCCAAGATCGGAACGCCATGAAGCGTTTCCGCCCACGCTTTGTAATGTTTGAAGTGAGTGAACACTTCACTCTTATGTTGCATGAAGTAGACAATAGTGTACCTCGAGTAGTCATCTGTGAATGTAACCATATAGTGGACGCCTCCACCTGAAGCCACTTGTGAAGGAGCGAGATCATCAGAGTGTATTAGTTGTAGAACTTTCTCCGATTTGTGGTCCGTTTCCTGTGGAACTGGCAATTTGTGAAATTTGCCAAGTGAACAACCATCACATGATTTTATAGGATGACAACTGAGAGAAACTCCCTCGACTTTTCCGAAATTCACCATTTTCTTAAGACTATCATAATTCATATGTCCTAATATTTTATGCCACAACTCATTGTTAGATTGGACACTGGAGTAGAGAACATAATTTTCTTTATATTCCGCCATGTCCATCCGGTACATTTTGCTAACATCTCTAGTCCCTGTTACTGCTACTTTCCCTTTCTTGCTAACAACTTGTCTTCCTCCTTCCATAACAACCTCAAAGCCTTTGCTCTCCACTAATGATGTAGAAAATATATATATTTTTTAAGTCTAGAACATACAAAACATTGTGAAGGGTTCTCTCTTCCGACTTCCCCCCAACATCTACCATCAAAGATACATCACCCTGAGCTGAGGTTTGAACATTCATGCCACAAGCATAGTGGATACTCCTTGGACATGTTTGCTGCAGATTTGTAAAAGCTGCTTTGTTCCAGCACATGTGGGTAGACACTCCCGTGTCCATGATCCATCCTGCATCCTTTGGACCCACCATGGCAGCCCCTATAGCAAATAACTTCGCCTCCTCTTGCTCATTGAAGCTTAGAGACTCATTTGCATCAGTTGCAGAAGCTGAAAAAAGAGCATTTCCACGGGAAGGATTTCCAGAAAAACCTCTGTGATACTGGCTCTGTTGCGAACCTGGCCTGTATAAACCTGTCTCATTAGCCTTCTTCAATGCCTTCTTCAATTTAGGACAGTACCTGTATCCGTGACCCTTCTCATAACAATAGAAACAAGTAGTAGTAGATGGCCTCTCTGTCTTTGATTAAACTGATTCCTATTCTGATTGAACTGATTTCTTTTGTCAAAGTCTGTTGCAAATGCTTCAACGTTTCCTTCTCCCTCAAGGAGTTTAGTATTTGTTTCTACCTCCAATATAAGATTATATGCTAACTGAAATGACCAGCTAGCTTTATCATGACTCTTTAATTGATTAGACACACCCTTCATGCTAGTAAGGAGACCTCTAATAAGCAAAGTTGCCTGTTGAAACTTAGGCAATGACCCCCCAGCAGAAGAGTGAGCATCAATGAGCGCACGAAAATTGTCACAATACTCTACCATAGTTCCCCCGGGTATTTGTATCCCCAAATTTTTCCAGCCACCAAGAGCTCCTCTTGAATATTCGCTTTCTCAAAAGCGGATTTCAGAGATGTCCAAATCTCCCTCACCTTCTTCATTTTCAGTCGCGACATAACCAAGTTTTCTGAAATACAAAGGATTAGATTGTTCCTTGCCATTGAATTCTTCTTCGCCCAAGTTGGATCTGTTTCATCAAGGGAGCCATCCAAGACCCCCAATAAATCAGCAGTTTCAAACGACGATTCAACCATTGCCGCCCAGTAAACATACTTTTGGCCATTGAAGATAGAAATTCTTGACGAAAGGCCCATAACCTATTGTTCTACAACCACCGTTCCAAGCGGAAAACCAGCAGTAGTAGTGGAAGTAGACATGAAAAACAGTAGAAACTATCAAAGTACCTACTCAACACCCAACTTAGAACTGACACAAAATATGACTCAGAAAGCCAATATGCTTCAAATCTGCCATAGTGATACAAAATAGAGTAAACTGACACTTCTGAAAATTGCACCCTAAATGACCTTGTAAACCATAAGATATGATGTCTGGAAGTTTCCCAAAAACTGCCCTTAGAAAATCATATTCCCAAAACTGGATACTACAAAATTGTGTAAGTCCTAAGTTATATGCTCACAGTGTGTATCTACTTATCTACAATAATTCGGGAAACCGCTACTACGGTTATTATCCTGACTAACGACAAAGCATCCTACCTGTACGTCATTTACTCCCCCAATCCGCAAATCTATTCGAACCTCCACACTACATCGCGTAAATGCGCACGCACGCGAACACGCGCACGCACGAAACGCTCCGTACGCACGAAACTAAGTTTTCAAAAACAACACATTGAACTGTACACAAAACGTTCTAACCGCCCAAAAAACGTTCCGAATGCTTAGTCAGCGTTGACGGCTAAAGTCCAGCCGAATGTGGTCATGTAGTACAAAGCACTTGAGTGCTTCGTCACTTGTGGTCCCACGCAAATCACGTTTGTGGTCCCTCGTGAATCGCGCTTGTAATCCCAAGTGAATCGCGTCCATTAGAACAAATTCGATCGACGATGGTACCGTCGAGCTGTACCATATGTTTCCGGAATACTCGGGACTGATCCCGTTCGTCCGATCATGTGAATCGCATCGTCAACATTTTGACACGTATGGCTGACTGTCGGCGCTACTCCGAAAAACCTGCATACGTTATTTCCCCGACAAGTGTCCTTGCAAAAGTACGATACACTCCACTGTACCTTTTGCTACTGTAACACTAATTAAGGTAAGTATTACAGTAGACTACTAGGAAAAATATCCTAAGTTATTTTTACCCCTATTGACAGAAATAAAGATTTATAAATTACAACAGGTCTTAGACTAATTGGATAAGGCTACTGGCTCCTGGTTACAGGCAGCTTTGACGGACGACCATGTTGAAATCCTAGGTTCGTTAATTACTATTTTGGTAAATCTACCAATCTAATGTCTGTCTCCCTCTGGATGGCATAGGCTGCCATGGCTCTAGCTCCCTCTCCAACTTTCAGTGACAGGGACAAGTGTGGAAGTTGGAGAGAGGAGAGCAGACTGCCTCTGCTTCTATTCTGCATTTTATCTTTTACAAAACCTAGAAAATACTAATAGAACCTTTAATTTTTACACCGTACAAGACTTGTAGTACTTTAGATTGAAGAGGTTTCGTTGCACTTTGCGTCTAAGTTCAATGTAACGCTTAGATGATTCAATTTAAATTTTGCGGCCTAAGTTCTCTCACCGTGGATCTCACGTAAAGACAAAAAGTGATTGTCTGCAAAATTTTTATTTACATGTGGTTGCCGCAGTTTTGTTATCGTAAACATTCGCAAGACGTGTGAATTGCTTATTGAATTATGACGGTTGATGTCCGCAAGCGCGGCAAAACTTTGAGCAGTTGAAACAAGATATTGAAAATCAAAGTTGTCCAACCGATTGATTGTCAAATTTGTACTCAGCGGTACTTTATTTGTACCAATATGTACGATTTTGACTAAGTGACATAAGTGACTGTGCGCAACCAAAACAATCACTACCAAAACAATCACTGTCATGATCAATTCCCTTGTTTAATAATTCTTATTTGGGTCTTTGATAAAATAAATCTCGGTCGTAAACATGTTTACACTAATATAGGTACTTGTACAAAATCTGATAAATTGACACAAATTGTACGTTCACACAGTCGAAGCGTGGTTGCTGGACGAATATGTGCGAACGTGATGTTTTACAGCCCGATTTCATCCCTTTTTCAGAGCCCATATTCTCATGCGTCCGCCGTTACTAAAAATCATTAATTATACTTTTTCACTTAAAAAGGTACAATTTTGTACGATCTGACACGTACACCGTGAATCTTTATTAGCTTTATGTACGCTATATCGGCACCCCAAATTTTTGACATTGATACATTAAATGTATTCAATTACACTATTTAAGGTCGTGGACCATAATCTGCCACCTCTCCTAACACTAAATTATAATGAATAACACTAATTACTACTTTACACTAATAATTTCTATAGTCTAAGGGTGAAGTTCCATCAAGGGAAAAGTGGCTTTTCTAAAAGAAATCCGCGACTCTCCATACCAAATTGTACCGCCTATTTTGTTTGTATACAAAAACCAACATTATAGATAATCTTGCCGATACTTTCCGGAGGTCTTAGAGGTAATACTAGCAGTCAGATGTTCATCTGCGATGGGTTCGCTTCAATTTTCTCTGTTAGACTCAACCCACTTGACGAGGTGGGTTGGCATACACAGAAAAAAAAATTGTGACACGGGGACAATTAAGCTACGTGCCATGCTGGAAAACCAACGAAATTTGACGAAATTTCCATATGACACGCGCTTAAAAAGAAACAATCGAAAACAAAAATATAAAATTGTAACTCTATTTTGTCACTTTATTTTCGATACAATTTGTTTGTCACACTATTTTTTGCAACGTACTTCCTATCACACTATTTACGACAACGCCTTTTGGTGACGTTGTTCTCGCCCCTCCTTCCAGCTTCGCACTTTCTCGTCTTCTTTCACATCCTTTCGTCAACGTGGTTTCCCGCGCATACATTTGGCCTTCACAATTTTAATTACCAATTTGGGACTTCAATATTTCAAATGTCAAACATTTCAAATGCGAAATATTGCATATGCCAAATATTTCATATGCCAAATTTTGAAACTGACAGTCACATTAAACTTCCAAAACTCCCACGAAAGTTGGAGCCACTATTGTTTCAAAAATCCACATGTACAAAAAATACTTTTGTTTAAGTAGGGCGTATAAAAATGGGGATGCCTGGATTCCCAAATTATGGAGGCATCCGTAAGTTTTCATCGTTTGACACTTCAAGATGTCTTTCGTAGGGGGGAGTTTCAACAACCCTTATGTTTTCCGCTCAGAACACAAACCATGGAATCAACAATCACGTCAAAATCATATGATTCATGGAGAATCTGGGCAAGACATTGAACATCCGATAAACTTGGAAGGAGGAGGCGATGCCAAACAAGGTACGTCAAGAATTACTTGATGTTGTACGTGCACTTGTTGGCAAAAATGTTGGGAACAATACAAACAATGTGAATTGAATTTTGAGGTATGCATTCGATTCCTGTTGCTATGTCTCCTAATATTATTTTTGTATATTAAAGGTTTTATTCCAGCCTCTTCACTTATGATGGTTAATTGTTGCTTTCTAGATTATAGACTGAAAATTCCTATTGTTATATGTTCATTTTTGTGGCATCCATGAGTTTGGTTTCCAAATGATTATATCGAAATATATGCGTAGGTCATTACTAATATTTTTATTGTTCTTTGCCTATCTATTCGTTTCTCTTTATTACTTTCCACCTCTCCCTCTCCTTTTCCATTTCTCTTTCTCTCTCGTTCTCTAACCTATTTATATTTCTTTCCCTCTCCCTCGCCCTCAAGTTTTGACTTGTTCTCTCTTTCTTCATCGCTGGCTCTCCACCTCTCTTTCGCACTCAACCTCTCAATTTTTCTCACTGGCTGTCTCCCTCTGTCTCTCTCTGTCTCCGTTAGTCTCTCTTTGTATCCTTCTCTCTGTCTCCTTTAGTCTCAAGCTGTATCCTTCTGCCTCTCTTTGTTTCCCTTGTCCCTCCCTGTCTCGCTTTGTTTCATTGTCTCCCTTAGTCTCCCCTTGTTTCCCCCTGTCTCTTTGTCTCTCTTGTTTTTTTTCCCTCTCTCTCTCTCCCCCTCTCTCTCTCCTCTGCCTCTCTCTCCTCCTCTACCTCTCACTATCTCCCTTTGTTTTTTCTCTGTCTCCCTTTGTTTTTTCTCTGTCTCTCTTTGTCTCATTATGTCGCCCACTGTCTCTCTCTTTCCTCATCGTCTTTAAACCTTTATCTTATGCTTGAATTCCCCTTGTCCCCCCCTGTCTCCCTGTCTCTTCCTTTCTTTTTCTCTCTCTCTCCCCCCCTCTCTCTCTCCTCTGCCTCTCTATCCTCCTATACCTCTCCTTGTCTCCTTTTGTTTTTTCTTTGTCTCCCTTTGTTTTTTCTCTGTCTCCCTTTGTCTTTTATGTCGCCTACTGTCTCTCTCTATCCTCATCGTCTTTAAACCTTTATTTTATGGTTGTATTTTTATCGTTGTTGTTGATGGTGGCAGGTAAACGTTTTTCGAAGATTCGACAATTCCATCGTTATTTCATGATTATTTAGGGTAAACTTATATTTTAAGGTTGTCTTCCCCATGTGTATTACAGTTATTGTAGCTGTATAAAGAGCTATAGTTATCATTAGAGGTGTGTTACTTTATACTTTTGGGTTGTATGAGATGTAAATTTATACAAATTGAAAAAAAAATGCTCGTTACCTCCACATATTCCACTTCTCGGTTCTGTTTTTATTTTCGCGAATTCACTTACTTTTATGTTCATGTTTTTATTTTTTTGAATTCACCTAATTGTATGTTCATTTGCTTCACGTTGAAGTTTGTTGGCGAAACATAGATGATGATAGGGATGGGAGAGGGGGGAGGAGAGGGAATAAAGGAAGATGCTTTTATGTGAAATTTTATATGATTATTATTTTTTGGCATTTGGTGAAGGGGTGGTGATGAAACTTCCATTGGGAAATGTATGTGCCACATTTCAACCAAAGAAAAACAGAAAGAAAAAAGATTTAAAGTGACCATTCAACAAGATACATTACTTTAGCAACTTCGCTTCTTTGAATTAGACAAAAAGGATTTGGAGAAGTTAGTAATTTGAAAATGAAAATGAAGCACAGTAATTTAACGCATACAGGTCACAAGTTTCAAATGCCAAAATATTCCAACAGCTGTAGTTGTACAGAGAAATAGCGTGGATCCTTCACTTCAACTTATTGACGCAAATAAACATCGTGTGGAACAATTAAAAATGGCATAAACAAGATAAAAAGTTGCACTTTGTTCCTTTTTTCGGAACACATTTTTGTTTTCTCCTTCCTACATTTGGACTCCCACTTACTGTCAATCTCACTAAAGAACTAAGAACCATATGTTGATTGGAATATTTTTGTGAAAGTACTTTAGAGCAGAATTAACAAAACTAACAAAATAGACTTATAAAACAAGAATGAAAGTTCAAACTTAGGAAAAGAAAGACACGTGTCCATGTAACAATTTAGCATCGCATAAATAATAATTCATAATAATTATTGGTGGTAATTGCAATCAATCTCAAGTTTGCCATTAAGAAGTTTTTGAATTAATGTATGAATGAAAGTTCTCGAAATCTCAAAAATTGGAAAATCGTGATTGACAAAATCCAAACCATTCCACTTTGTTTCCATTCAAAAAATGGTTGATCATAGTGCTTCTAGGAAAAAACATACACCAAAGGACAAAAGGTAACATGTATAAATGTTTTTTTTTATAATTGGATAATATAAACTTGCCTGTATGAAAATTGCGAAAACTACAACCAAGATCTTTAGTTAAGGGCCTTCCTATTGATTCTTTGACTTTCTTACGAATTACCATAGACTTTTTAGCAAGATCCTAAGGCATGAAACCATTTCTTTGTAAAATTTATACTGCAAGAAGATTTCCTTCAAAGGATTTCTACAGTGTGAAAAAGGGTTTTCAAGCATTAACTTAGTGGATTGCATTTTCTGTTAGCATGAAAAGAACATAATCATAGCCCCTCTTTAGCCGTGTATCCTTATACACTCCCTCCTTATGTCATCTCTCCCCAGTTACCCTATCATCCTCTCCCTCTCCCTTTCCCTCTCCATAGAAGGAGGAAGAGGAGAGTCAAGAGATGTCAAAGAGAAGAAGATCAAAGAAAGAGGGAGAGGTGGGTGGGAGAGAAAGGACGAGAGGGATAAAATAAAACAAAGGAGAAAATGGGAAAAGTGGAAAAACCTGCATGGAAAAGAGAAGGGGAGAGAGGCAAAGAGAGAAAATAACAAAGGGATGGGTTAAAGGAGGATAAAAGATGAGTGGTGTAGAAGAGAGAGAGAGAGAGATAGAGAGAGAGAGAGAGAGAGAAAGAGAGAGACACACCTAAACAATGACGGTTAACCCAATATTGCCTCACCGTATATAAACCCCATGCCTTTCGTACATGTCTTCTGCTAAAAAATCACGCAATTGTCTGCCCTCTTCGTCGTCATACACATCAATGCGATTTCTGCGTCCTCCTCCCATTCTTCATTCGGGGGCATAGTAGGCGGAGTAATTTCGTCCATATAAGGCACATTTTCCTCTAATAACAAATTATGTAGTGTGCACACTGTGATGATTGTGTTCACTAAATGTTCTGTACTTCTATAAGTAATTTTCTTGTCTTGTACGGGCCAGTGTTTCTTCAAAATGCAGAATGTTCTTTCGGAACACATTCGTCGACTGCTATGGTAACAATTAAATGATCGTTGCGGTTCTTGTAAATTTCCGCCTGGAAATGGGGTGATCAACTGCTTGTGTAATGGGTACCCCGCATCCCCTATAATAAATGGTTGTACTTCCGTCCACGTAACATCAACAGCTGGTCCTTTTATTCCCCCACCGAATAATATTGCGTTGTCGAGACCAGGGTTCCTAAACACACTGGAATCATGGACACTTCCTGTCCATCCAATGCACACATCTAATATTTGCGTGTTTGGTGCAACCACTGGTTGTAAAATTGTACTGTAATTATGGTCTCTATCATACCAATCAGCTGACCTCATTTCATCCCCTAATTTTATGTTGATATGGGTCGCATCTTTAGCGTCGCAGCAGTTTGGAAATTCAAATTTGTAATCTCTGAATTCGTCTACAAGTTCATCAAACTTAGATCCGGTAGGCCATTTAATTAAACGTGGTGTGAGAATCTCCCACACCTCTTTTCAAAATATTATTTTTTTCTTTAAAACCGTGACTTTACTTACTCCAAACAACTCTCCTACAGAGGTAGGTGTATTCCTCGTGGCGAGCCGGTAGAGCACCATCTCTATTTGGCGTTTCACTTCTATCTTTCGGCTTAGAATATTCACAAAAGGTGTCGGTGGGTTGGTTTCCATTCGATAACCAATGTTATCTACTAAATAATCAACAAGATGACGGGGGAGACGGAACAACATTATGTACCTTTCGTCACTGTTCGTACTTAGAAGGTTCATCGAAAAATGAAGACTTTGAGGTTGGATGTAGAAACCCCCAGATGCCACATCATGTTCCTCCGTGCAATATACATGATGAACGACAGTATAATCAACTCCTCGTCATTATAAGCACTGTCACCTAACTGTAACAAGAAGAACAGGATTACAATGAATTCCATGTTCGTCTTGTTTTCCAAACCTTCCTCGAATACAATGTGTCAAACCCTTAAAACTTCAGAAAATGTTTTTTTTCAGTTAATTACTTCTACCTATTGGGAAAGGATTTAAACACTTTTCAAGAGAAAAGGTCG
>JBBHKE010001949.1:0-100226 GCA_037447655.1 Zygnema cylindricum
TTTTTTTCTCTTTCTTTTATGTGTTTTCCTTTAGTTGTTTGTTTGTTTTGTTTTGTTTTTTCCCATTTTAATGTTTATGGTTTTTAACAGTTTCATGCCTATTAATTCCTTTGTATAGTTTTTCTTTGCTTTTTTTTTTCTTAGTAGTGGTTTTTTTATTCCAATTTGAAGTCTATTTTTTTTTATTTTTTGTTTTAGTATTTCTTTTATTCCATTTGGATATATATATTAAGCACGCAAACCGGGAAAAGAAGGCGTATTCTTTGTTTTTTGCCTGATGTTTTTTTATGTTTTGTTTTGACGTTTTTTTCATCCGTTTAAACGTTTTTTTTTGTTTTAACGCTTTTTATTCCATATTTTGGCCTTGAATTTTTTGCCATTGTTTTCCTTTGTGAAGGTTTTTTCATTTATTTTATTTTTTATTTTTAAGAATTCTGATTCTAATAGCATTTTGTATTTTGACATCTTTGGTTACTTTTTTGTCCTTTTTATTTTAAAAAACATATATTCTACAAACTTTTCTTGATGAGATGCCTTTCCCAATAACCTTTATTTTGCGATCGACTGGTTTTTGAGTTCATCGAGGGAGATGGAAAAGGGGGGGGGAGGGAGAGAGGGAGGGAGGGAACGAGGGAGGGAGGGAGGGAGGGAAGGAGACCGAGAGAGAAAGAGAGGAAGGGAGAGAATATTGACTTGGATTATAAATAATTTGGATCAAACTCATGGTTACGGATGGTGTAGCTTTCAAAATTCTACTTGAATTAACCTTTTCTTACTTTTTTTATTTTATTTTTTTATTTTTTACATTCTCTGGTTTATTTTTCTCTCTTCTGTCATAATTTATTAAAAAGACCAACAAAATGTAGTTTATTTTGACTCAAAATTTTTAATTATTGATATTTTAAGGAAACAATTGTGACCATGTGACAATTGTCCTATGGAGATTTAAAAAATTTGGAACTGATAAAAAATGCTCAAATATTTGAATTTCTAAATTATGGAATTATGTTAAAAATATGGAAATATGAAAAATTGTGAAAGATAATTTTTATTTAATTTAATTTTAATTTTACTTCAATATTTTGAAGTGCAGGACCTCTGTGCCCTAATCTGCAGTTTTGGAAACTGTGACGAGACGTCCGACGAACAGAAAAGACAAATTTTAACGAGTGTTTTGCAACTTACTTTCTACTGGTTTGAAGATTCTCTACTCTCCCCCTCCCTCGCCCTTGCCCTCTCCGTCTCCTTCTCGCTCTCCCTCTCCCTCTCCCTCTCCCTCCTCTCCTCCTCCCTCTCTCCCTCTCTCCCTCTCTCCCTCTCTCCCTCTCTCCCTTTCTCCCTCTCCCTCTCTCTCTTTCCCTCTCCCTGTCTGGTGTGGCCGATGGGGCGGAGCTAGTGTAAAGACATGCACACTGAATACATCTCTCTCCCCCTCTGTCCTCATCTTATCTCTCTCTCCCCCCTCTGTCCTTCTCATCTTGTCTCTTGTTTTGTCTCAATCAGGCTTCAACTTTTCTTTTTTTTCTTGATTTCTCAACAATAAGGTTGTGAAATCTGAGATTCACTATTACATTTATCTTGCCTTGTCTTGTCTCCCTTCTCATCTCTTCTCGTCTCTTCTCGCCTCTTCTTGTCTCTTCTTGTCTCTTTCTCGTCTCTTCTCGTCTATTTTTGTCTCTTCCCGTTCTTGTCTCTTCTCGTTCTTGTCTCTTCTCGTCTCTTCTTCTCGTCTCTTCTCGTCTCTTCTTGTCTCTCCTCGTCTCCTCTCATCTCTCCTCTTCTCTTGGCGTCTCTTGGCGTCTTTTCTCGTCTCTTTTCGTCTCTTCTTGTCTCATCATCTTGTCAAGATTTGTGGATGTTACAGTAAACATTTGGTTGGAAAGTTTGAAGATCCTACATACATGTTGTCTATTGTTTGACCTATCTTTTCTTATCTCTTGCCTTGTTGACCTATCTTGTCTGGTCTGTTATCTTGTCCTATCTTATCATATCTCTCTTAATGTCTCTTTGACTTTGTATTGGTGAATTTTCCTCATCAATGTTAATTTAACAATTTGATGTTGAACTTTGAAATTTTCTTTGGTGCGATGTGTCTTGTCGTCTTGTCTTTTTCTTTTAAATTTTTCTGTTTGTTAATTTGACAACCTGTGGTGCTTGTCTTTTGCCCTATCGATTCGTATTATTTCTTGTGTCTTGTTTAACTTCTTTTTGTCAATGTAAATTCAACAAATTGGTTCTGAAATTTGATTTTCCCGTGTTCAAGTCTCGATTGTCTTGTCCTCTCGTTATGACTTGTTTTTTGTCTTGTTTGACATTTTTAATGTTGATGTTAATTTAATAGTTTGGTTGTGAAATTTGATGTTTCCCAGGTACAATTTTATGCCATTAGCTCGAGGAACCGCGGCCGTCGGATACATAGTAATGATGGGACTTCTTTTGGGAGCTTCTTTGGAGATCTCATCTCCCATTCCGGAAGGACAACAAGTAATCTCCTCTTTCCTCTCTGTTTCTCCTTTTTTATCTTTTTCTTTTTTCCCTTTTTCTTCTTTCCTTGTTTATCGACGGAAATAGGAAAAATAGGAAAAGGAAATCTCCTTTTTTTGAAAATCCTCTTAGGTGTCCGAGGTCTGGCCTCATGCAGAGACTAGGACAGTTGACAGATAGTAACTTCTTGATGGACCGTTGGGTTTTTTGTATTTTTCTGCAAACAGTTGAAAGATAACGGTCTTTTACCCTTCAATCGTGACGTCTCGATTGAAAATCGGAAATATATGTGACGAGAAAAATAACTTTAATTGCCTGAAAAGTGTTCACTTCTAATAAGGATGAGCTGTGTAGTATTACAGTAGTCTGTGTGATACTGAAAGTAGTTCTTTATATATATGTGTGTGTGTGTGTGTGTGTGTGTGTGTGTGTATATTATTTATAATATGTATGTATATGTTATATATTTTTTTCCAAGGGCTTGTTTCTACTTTTGGGCGAATCATTCTGACGATATGTTGATACAATCACAATTTTATTTTCTGTTGGTTTTGACCGAACTGTTTTCTCCTTTTGAACTTTGGGTGTATGCCTAAATTAGTGTGGACCATTCTATGTTTTACCCGCGCTCCTCTCTCCTCTTTTACCTCTCCTCTCTCCTCACTCCCCTCTCCCCTCTCCACTCCATAAGCCTCTCTTGGAACAGTAAAACTCACACTCACTGCCATTTTACTCAATCTCATGATACCCTTTTTTTTATTATTATTTTTATTTTTATTTTTTTGTTTCACTGTCATGTTACCCTTTTTTTTAGTTTTTTGTTGTTATTATTTTGTTTTTTAATTATTATTATTATTTTGTTTTTTTAAATGCTTTTTACAGGTGGACTGGGAGGCGATTCTTTGTCCTCGAGTGGAAAACTTTGTGACAAGTGTCGCTCCATGGATGGAGAAAACCCTAAAAAGGGAAACTTTTTGGAAATCTTTTGAAAGAATGCAAACCCTAATTCCGAACGTCGGAGACGCTATGGCTCTCCTTTCTATGAACGTTTAAAAACATCATTAGAAATATTTTTTTTACGAAATTGTATTTTTTTAAGGATAGAATCTCAGATTCCTATTCCCTAAAAGTCTTTTTATTCCTATTTTGATCCTATTTTGATCCTATATTAATCCTATTTTAATCCTGTTTTAATTAATGCTATTTTAATTTTGAAGAGTAACCATCAACATAAAATAGAAAAAAAAAGTGTATTATACCTTATAGAAATGAATAAATTAAACAAACAAATGCTATTAAAGGTTTGTTATTACAAAACATAAATACAATAATTGAATAATAATTGCCTAAATAGACCAAGGAAAAGCTCTTAAGAAACATTTTAAAAAAAAAAAAAAAAAAAAAAAAAACATTTTAACATTTTCTTTCTACCAGAGTTTTGTGTAGTATACCACAAAAATGTGATTATTGTACGAGATCTTAACTAAAAGTTTGAACAAAGTCCTATAGACCTTGGTACATATATTGTTTTGATTTTTAAATTTCTTAATATGCAAAATGTTGATTACTACAATAAGATGTGGATCTGATATAGTGAAATATGGTATCAATTGTACAAATAGTGTATGGTGTATTGTACATTTAACAACAAGACTTCTATTTAAAAAGACATAGTAAACCATCATGATGCATGGGAACCAAAAAAAGAAAGTGAAGGTAAATCTAAAACCTAAAAACATCCAAAAACCGAAAAAGTAAATGCGGGGGGAAGCAGGATAAACGAAAAAACAAGGCGAAAAAAACTAACAAAAACAAGGCGAAAAAAAAAACAAACACAATAAATAAAAAAAAAAAAAACGAACAAAAAACAAGATGGAAAAAAACTAACAGACATACGAAGGGTAGTTAAAAATAAAATAGAGACACTCCAAGAAGCGACAACGAACTAAAGCAAGGACACCACAATTAGTGTGGCTACAACAACACTACATATCACCGCAATAGTCAATCGAAGGACGATAAAAGCTTGGAATTCCTCCTCTCCTCTCCCTCTCCTCTCCCTCTCCTCTCCCTCCCCTCCCCTCCCTGTAAAGCCATCAAAAATTTGGACCTTAGCCGGAGAGCTCTTGGACCCCCCGAACCGAGTCGACCCCCTTTTTTTTAATTATTGTTATTATTTATTTCGGTTTTTTATTTTTATTTATTTATGTATGCATGTATGTATGTATTTATTTATTTATTTTATTTTATTTTATTTTATTTTATTTATTTTATTTATTTTAAAGTACGGAGAAACTCGTCCAAAGCAGCTCTCGTGAATAAAGGCATCCGTGACGTCGCATTCTCTGGGAAAGAGGGGGGGAGAGGGAAGAGAGGGGAGAGAGGAGGGGGGGGAGAAAAAGAGGGAGAGAAAGAGGGAGAGAGGGGGGAAAGGGGAGAGAAAGAGAGAGAGAAAGAGGAAGAGAGAGAGGAGAGATGAAAAGAGAGCGAGAAGGGAGGAGGGAGGAGGAAGAGAGAATGCGAGGGAGAGAGAGAGAAAGTTAGAGAGCGAAAAGGTAGGAGAGAGAGAGAGAGAGAGAGAGGGAGAGGGAGAGAGGGAGATGGAGAGAGAGAGAGAGGCAGAGAGAAAAAGCGAAGGATGGAGGGATAGAGAATGCCCGTAAATGTACTTTGTTGGTTCGGAATTGTACGGAAACATACAAATTAGAGGGATATATGCAATATTTTATGTCATTTACGATATATTTTTACAAAATAGATTGCGTATTTTATTTTATTACGTAATAAAAATTTCGTACTTAATGTTCGCGTTATTTTCGGTAGTTAAGAGCTTTTTTTAAACGGGATTTGCATACGAAACGCACTTTATTTTTTTTGAAATGAAGTGTGACGTAGTCGTTTTGTACGGAAACAATATTTGTTGTAAGAAACGCAAATTTTTAAGAACATAAAATAAAGTGAGAAACACTAATTAAGACATTTTCCAAAAATTCTAATTATCTAAAATTAGCTAAAATTATCTGAATGTAATAACACTAACTTATGGTTTTTGGCCCAAAAAAGGCTATATATAAAAACAAAAATCTGAATTTAACCTTACACAAAAGTTTAAAAAACTAGATGTTAAAACGTTCAAACTGACATTAAACGTCTTTTGCTTTTGGGAGTATCACCTTTATCCAAAAATGAAATCGATGCCTAGTAGCCAGAGGTAATATCGCGATATGTAAAATCGGTGCCCTATTTCCTGAACCGCGATACGGAATATGGAGTCGCGAAGCCTCAAAACGATGTTTTCACTAAAAAAAGCCAAAAATATGTTCGAATTTTTTTATAAGATATCGTATCGGCAAGGACTCTTTCCGCTCGTATCGAATTTTAGTGGAATGATTGCAGTAAATCGGTAATCATCACATCAGTACTCAAAACTACAGTAACAATTGTACGGCTGATGAGTTCCGTATGAGCCAATGGCATGTTCCCAATCTGGTGGTGCTTGGCAATTGACGCCAAAAGGTACATTATTAGTTTGTTTCTTTGTTTTTAGTGTCGGCAAGCATTCTTCGTACAGCTTTGGCATCTAGCAAGTGGCAACAACAAAAGACAAAAAAGGGCGAGACGAGCCGGCAAAGGGTTACAGATCTGTCTTAGCAGAATCTGATTGTAGTTTTAGATTCTACAAAAAAACAAAATAGTCCTTACTGCCAGCTTTTACTGACGGTCCATGCGGAGTTTTGTCATCTTTGTAACTAATAGTCGTTTTTGCCAGCTGTAAAATGACGACAAAACTAGATAAAAGGTAGCATCCAAGCCGGTAGTAACTGTTGTGACGCCCCCTTATAAGATGGAAACTCCTGCACTGTTCTCATCCATCACTGTAGCATTTCCGTAATACTTCTTTTAGAAACATTTTTGTCGTCTTGTGCTTCTTTTAGAAACCACCTCTCTTTTCTCATTCCTTGTACTTTTTTTGCTACAGTAAAAACTAAAAAGCAAATTTAAAGAAGGCTCAAGAGACAAAAAATCACTTTTTGTCTTTATTCCTCAGTTTCCGCCGACTTCTAGTACAGTTATGGCCGGAATTTCGTACATTTTTGCCAGCTGGCGCAAGGTCGTGGTATTCGTATGTCTACTTTTCAGTTGCGGAAGCGTCTCAGGTGAGACAGTCTTGTCACGTCACATATTTGGACTACGACAATGTAGCTGTACAAACATGTAGCGGCGATAAAGACAAAATAAGAAAACAATAATAGAAACTTTAAAAATTACAGTACAGTACTATTTTCGCATCAATCTGAAGGTTCACATATTTGTCGTGTTGCACCGAAATACATCGTAACCATTGGCTAACGGAATCTGTTCACGTTTCGTACGGTTCCAATTTTTTCCGTGCGATTTATGTTTTTTTTGTACGACTTGGTGCCGCGTGACAGGTGGACGAGCGGGAATCACGGCCACACGTGCGTGTCTGGGTAAAATATACGTACTGAAAAAAAACGACAACTGCGTCACTTTGGCGAAAATGTATTCCGGGAAAGTCAGTTTCGAATATTGCAACTCTACTCCGTGCACACCCAGCGCTCTTGCTCTCATCCGTAAAACCAAAAAAGGACAAGTGTGCGTCATGAACGCCAAGAAAGTATGCTGATTGGCCCTCCGAGGAACGAAAATCTACGTATAAAGAAACGAAAGATAAAGGAAAATTAGGAGAAAACATGAATAATTATTTATTTTTGGAGTTTTAGTTGATGGGTTTATCCCTTTCTTTTATTTAATTTTTTCTTTTGTGATAAGGAATCAGAACAGAAAATTGCCAAAAAATGAACATGTTGATAGGATTTAAGAGTAAAAATTTATTCAGTAAGTGATGCTTTTTTATTATTATTATCGTTACTGTTAAAAAATAAATATGATTTTTTATTTTTTCCCAAGTGTTAGGGACTCCTGTCTATGTTGCAATTTTGCTGTTCCATATTGTCACTTTTTATGAAAATTGCATGCAAATTTATAAAATGGTAATTAATAAATTGGACACTAAAAAGAATTAATAAGTTGGGAATTCATGAAGTTGTAAGCTGAATTTGATAATTTCTAGAGGAGAAAGTGTAGGAACGAGACAAAATGGCTGAAAATTTCAATTAAATCGTGCAAACATCATGTTATTATTTCCACTTTATTATTATAAGATACCATAAATGTTTTTAAAAGATTATCTTGGTATGCGTGATTGGTAATTGTAGGTCAGCCTTACATTTTAAAGGTTAACAAACAAGCACAAATTGGAAGGTGGGAATAAAGGGAAAAAATGACCGACAAATTGTATGATTTTGAAATGTACAATGATTGGGCATCAAAATTTGTTGTCACATTAATAAAAATATTCAGCAATAGATTTTAGAACATCGACATTGGACATTGGAGAATGAGCATTGGCCATCGGACGGTAGACATTGGGCATGAAATTGAGATTAAACATTGCATGCTGGAAAGTTGTCTAACAAACCTTAGGACACTACATAGAGAACACTAGAAAATGGAATAATAGTTGACATCAAGAATTGAATATTGGACACCAGATATTTTCAGGCATACTTTAGAACAAAAGATAGTAAACACTACAAAATGGACGTAGGCGATTGAGTGTTAGAATTTGCCATTACACATTGAACATTTAATATTCAACATTGGACACTAGAATTGGCCAACAATGGACCTTGGGCATACAACATAGGACAATGCTTAATGAACATCGACAATTGAACATTCGATATTGGACATTGAACATTCAACATCAAGCATTGGCCATTTTAGACATCGAAACCTAAATATTAGACAATAAAAAAATTCCAATGGACCTTAGAGAAAATTCAATGGAACCTACGATTGGCAATTGAACACTAGACATGAAACCTTGGATACTTGACATAAGAAATCAACCAATGGGCCTTACACATGGACCATAACAGTTCAACATTGGACATTTAACCAGGGAATTTAGAGATGTGAACATGGCTCCAGACATTCTTAACTTTGTAAATTGATGGCATATGTGGTCGTGGTGTTGAGAAGCACTCAACTTGGTCCATTAGAGCATTTTTTTTCCATTCCGCCGTTGTCGGCCTTTGATGGTCTTATCGTCGCTTTTTTGGCAATAAAATATATTCTTTATGTTAGGACCCATCCGCAATTGTCCATAAGATCCTTCTCCACAAAGTACCCTTCACCATTATGTCACCCTTCCATGAGGGCCCAAAAGGAAAGATAAGTGGTCCTTTCAAGGCCTTTTCCAATGATTGGGCAGCTTATGGCCGTGAGATTCGACCAGATTTTGATCTGGACGGTTGAATTTTTTTCCCAATCATTGAAAACGACCTTGAAATGACTATTTTTTGGCCCTTGGTGGACTGAACCCTTAATCTTTTGACCCATTGGGCCAAATAGTGGCTCATCTCAACCGTCGATTCGCAAAGTGAAACGATCTCGTAAATAAACTCCCGAAAGCTCAGTGATTGGGATAGTTGTGGGACCTATTATTTTCTTACACGTATTTAACGGGCAAACCTAAAAAAAGATGAAAAACGAAACCTGCCCCTGAAAAATGTTAAGGAATATTTACAGCCGTCAACAAAAGGACGTTGAATCGCCTATTTGGAATTTTTTATTTTTTTTATTCCATAAATAAACCGAGGTGGTGCGTAAAAGAGCCGAATATTAAAGTTTTCAGATACTTTTGTTCTGCCCGTACTTTTTTTACATTTTGTTTGTGTTCCCTTGTGGATAAAATAGGACACGCGTCATCCGATTGGCGCACAAAGTGGTTATCGTGCCACATCAACGGTTGAAAAGAGTCACTTTGGGGTAGAGGTCACAAAAGTCAAAATTTTACATAACCGAAACCGGCTGTTTTTTTTTTCAAAATCTGAGTAACTGACTCACGACCGGGTTATGTCACGCTCCAAAATTGTTAACCGTTAATCGACCGGCGTTTACGAAAATAAAAGTTAACCAAAACTCGATTTCTCGCGACTAACCGTGCCCGCCCGTAACCGAAAAAATACAAAATTAACTAATGTACGACGTATGAATAAGCCAAAAATTGCGATTTGTCGCTTTCCCTTAGATTTGCGAAATGAATAGTGTTTACTAACGTGTCACATTTGCGACGCTTTGTCACGTTCCCTAAGATTTGTGAAATGAATGGTGTTACTACACCGCCAATTGCTATTAGCGTAGAAGTTTCATTAGCTTATATGAATAATTACCGTGGTTTACGCTAATTGGGAAATTGAAAATTTTGAAAAAAAACATACATTCTAATTGTATAATAATTATAATTTGGGTCTTTGAAAAAAGTAAATGTCGGTCGCAAACATGCTTACACTACACAGTCGATCGTATTTAGCGTGTTGAACACTAATTCAGCGCCCCTAAATTTTGAGGGTTTTACCTAAAATATGGTAAACGATACTAATATTTCTTGTACGCTAATTGTTAGAAGAACAATTAGTGTACACCATTTTAATTTATGTATTATTTTATAAGTGTGGCGTACGGAACGTGTCGGTGTGTATAAAAATGTACTTTTTTATTATTCAAGTATGGATATTTTAATAAAATATTTGCTATCACACGAAAAACTGCCCTGTTAGTGTACATTTATTTGTCGCGTAATGCCTACACCCTAAATTACCGAAATTAGAGTTAGGAATTAATTAGAGTGAAAGTATGCGACGGTGTACGAATTGTCAGAATTTGTACTTTTACCTATATTACTGTGAATATCCTCTCGACAAATCAGTTGTACCCATATTGGCGTTCGTTGAAAAATTAGTGTATAACTTTTTTTTCGGAATTTTTCAAAGTCAAAATTAGTGTACATGACACTAAATTATTCTACACCCTGATAATTTCTACATGCTAAATACGATCGATGGTGTAGTATAAGGTATTTGTACAAAATCTGACAAATCGTACACAAATCGTACGTTCATACAGTTGAAACGTGGTTGTTGGACGGATATGTGCGAACGTGATATTTGACAGCCCGATTTGATCCCATTTTTAGACCGCACATTCTCATGCGTTCGCGGCTACTAAACATAATGAATTGTACTTTTTTATTTAAAACGTACGTTTTTGTACAGACTGACTCTGACCGTACGCCATACTATTTAAAAGATGACATACTTTCATTTTGTACGGTACGTGGAAAATATAACCCTAAATGGCGTACAAAAAAAAATAGAATAAGCTACGCTATTGGAGAATAAAAAAAAAAACGGGACGGAATTAGCGTACACTACGCTAATAGCGATTGGCAGTGTACCGTGTCAGATTTGCGACGCTTTGTCACGTTCCCTAAGGTTTGCGAAATGAATAGTGTTACTACCGTGTCAGATTTGCGACGCTAATCATGATGTCACGTACTTCCACGATACCAAAGAGTACAAAGTACAATAATGTTGGATTGTATGGACAGTACAAATTTTTCATTTTTTTTGGTTTTTTGGTTGACCGACCGTAACCGACCGTTTTCCTTTTTCTGGTGAATCAACCGACCGCAACCGCCCGGCCCTCAAAATTTGGCAACCGAATCCGTTCCGAATCTGGCGCGGGCGGTCGGTTAACGGTCGATCACGGTTTCGGTTGACCGTTTGCGACCTCTGCTTTGGGGGCCAATGGGCCGAAGCCCGTATCGTACAGTATCGGCTACAGGCTCGATAAATATCTAAATCCAAGAGTCTGACGTCATGTGTGCAGTTCACTATAAAAATAGCGTGTACTTTCCCTCGTGCGAATATGTTTAAAAGCGTGTGACACGTGCGAATGATTTTATATTCGTTGTTTTAAGTGTTGCTTTTACAAAAATCGACTCTCGAGTCGGTTTCAAAGAGTACACCGTGTATCGTTATTAGTGGTAAAAAAAAATTCGTCTCTTAAAACATCTTTTCTCCGTACACACTTGTCGGATTGTGGATCTAATGGTTGCGATTGAAAGGTAAGGTTCTCAGCTTCCGATTGGCGATCTCAAATTGAGCATTGGCCATTTTAGACATCGAAACCTAAATATTAAACATTAAAAGTTTTCCAATGGACCTTGGAGAAAATTCAATGGAACCTACGATTGGCAATTGAACATTGGACATGAAACCTTGGATACTAGACATAAGAAATCAACCAATGAGCCTTACACATGGACAATAACAGTTCAACATTGGACATTTAACCAGGGAATTTAGAGATGTGAACATGGCTCCATACATTCTTAACTTTGTAAATTGATGGCGTAAGGGGTGGTGGTGTTGAGAAGCGGTCAACTTGGTCCATTAGAGCAATTTTTTTTTCCCATTCCGCCGTTGTCCGCCTTTGATGTTCTTATCATTGCTTTTTTGGCAAAAAATATATTTTTTATGTTAGGACCCATCCGCAATTGTCCATATGATCCTTCTCCACAAAGTACCCTTCGCCATTATGTCACCTCTCCATGAGGGCCCAAAAGGAGAGATAAGTGGTCCTTTCAAGGCCTTTTCCAATGATTGGGCAGCTTATGGCCGTGAGATTTGACCAGATTTTGATCTGGACGGTTGAATTTTTTTCCTAATCATCGAAAACAACCTTGAAATGACATTTTTTTGCCCCCTAGTGGACGGGACCCTTAAGCTTTTGACCCATTGGGCCAAATAGTGGCTCATCTCAACCGTCGACGGAATGGACAATACATGGACTGCTATTTTTCATATCGAAAAGACAACTACTGGCCCTCCTTTGCCTCCTGACTGTTTGGAGGAGGAGAAAAACTTTCTATTGCAGTGTTTTCAGCTTGACGCCAAAGAGCGGCCGTCTGCTAGTGAGGTGAGTGTGTGCTTGAATCTGCCAATTGTACTGTAATTCCCACTACACGAGTCCTTAAGGGCTTGCCTATTTTGACCTCTTTAACTTTTGTACTATAAGTCCCAATGCATGAGTCGTAAAGGGCTCACATTTCTTGACCACTTCATCTTTCATACCTTAAGATCCAACGCATGAGTCCTAAAATGCTCGCATGATTCGACCTCTTTATCCCATAGTTCAAAGTTGGTGTAACATTTGGAAACGCTATATGTGGTTCCTCCATACTAAATGCATAAGATAAGGTATAATACGCGTATCGCATGGGATAGCCGTGGGACCTATTATTTTCTTACACGTGTTTTTAACGGGCAAACCTAAAAAGAAGATGATGAACGAAACCTGCCCGTGAAAAATGTTAAGGAATATTTATAGCCGTCAACAAAAGGACGTTGATTCCCTATTTGGATTTTTTTTATTTTTTTTAATCCAGAAGCAAACCGAGGTGGTTCGTAAAAGAGCCGAATATTAAAGTTTTCAGATACTTTTGTTCTGCCCGTACTTTTTTTACATTTTGTTTGTATTCCCTTGTGGCAAAAATAGGACACGCGTCATCCGATTGGGGCACAAAGTGGTCATCGTGCACCATCGACGGCTGACAAGAGTCACTTTGGGGGCCAATGGGCCGAAGCCCGTATCGTACAGTATCGGCTACAGGCTCGATAAATATCTAAATCCAAGAGTCTGACGTCATGTGTTAGCGTGTACTTTCCCTCGTGCGAATATGTTTAAAAGCGTGTGACACGTGCGAATGATTTTATATTCGTTGTTTTAAGTGTTGCTTTTACAAAAATCGACTCTCGAGTCGGTTTCAAAGAGTACACCGTGTATCGTTATTAGTGGTAAAATTCGTCTCTTAAAACATCTTTTCTCCGTACACACTTGTCGGATTGTGGATCTAATGGTTGCGATTGAAAGGTAAGGTTCTCAGCTTCCGATTGGCGATCTCAAACTGAAAATCCGGCAATTGTGTACGGAGAAAATATGAATTAAGTGGCGACAAAATTATTAGCACTAATAGCGATACACGGTGTAGCTTGAAGTTAGGGCTGAACACTGCATGGCATTAATGTCCATAATACCAAGACGACAAACTTTAGTACAATGTACTTTTCAGGATTACGTAAAGTGTACTATCATTCTTACACATCATTCATACGGCAGACGAATTTTTCGCTGGAGATTCTACTTTGGACGAAAACGACAGAAAAAATCATATTTTAAACGCATGGGCACATACCGTAAACCGCTTTGCCGAAATTGCGCTCCACCGACATTTGGACCCAATGTCGGTGCCTGGCTGCCGACAATTTCGAGACCGAGTAGACGAAAAGTCGGTGCTTGCTAGGTATGAATGCGACAAAATAAGTTCACACGACAGGTTAATTATGCATCAGTACTAGAGTCGTCCCCAATCCGTACAGTATCAGCGACCAGAAAGTAGGTTCAACCGAAGCGAAGTACAGTCAGCTTCGCTGATTCGGGAGTTTGTGATTTTGGATTTACCATCCGCCGTACAATTAACTGTAAAGTAGGTAATAATCGGGTCTATTTGTTATGTTCATATATTTTCCTGCTTTATGGTCCCAGTCACGAAATTTTAAATTTGGCATTCAACTGAGAGTTCAACAGTAAATATGTTTTTATAATTTTCGATGGTGCTAGTATCATATGAGCTTGGCCATAGAAAATTTTCCAAACCGGATCATATTTTTGTCGTTACCCTAAAAGCCAAGCGTTTTTTGTTACGCTTTCCTTTTAAAAGTTAACCACATACGGCAGCGTAACAATTTGAAATATGCTAAAATGGAAATTTCCGTACAGAAAGCGAACCGGCGGTCGCCTTACATTTGTATCGTACGACCGTTGACGAATCGGATTGTACTTTTCCTGCCATCTCTGTCACGACTACGATGAAAGAATCCATGTGATTCGTCGACAGCGACGCAATCCTGGACGTTTGCGCGTTAATAAACCACCGACTTTGCCAGCTGGCCATTACCGACCATATGCTAAACGACAAAAATACGAGCCGGGCCAGAAGTACAATCAAATAATGACACTGTGACGCCTCGTATATAAGACAGAAAGGCGCACTGGTCCCAAGTCGTATTCTGCCTTTCGCACTTTATAGATTCTTACGACTGACAAAAAACGCACTAAATCGTACAATTCACAGTCGAAGTTTTCCCTCCCTCGCTCGTCCTCGCGCTACCGCCATGGCTCCTGGCTGCTGCAAGTATGCCAGCTGGCGTGCAATCACGATGTTTCTGTGTTTGCTGTTCTGTTGCGGAGCTGTGACAGGTGAGGCACTGCCACGTCACTCATAGAAACAGTTGAGAGTCTGTTTTACCTGAAGGACAACACAAGGGAAAAACAATATAATGTTTTGTCGCATTCGCTGGCAATTGCAGCTCGTTTGGTTATAAGGTACAGTTTCCTTTCTCTGACGTGGCTACTTTTTCTTGTACGACTTGGTGCCACGTGACAGGTGGACGAGCGGGAATCACGGCCACACGTGCGTGTCTGGGTAAAATATACGTACTGAAAACAAACGACAACTGCGTCACTTTGGCGAAAATGTATTCCGGGAAAGTCAGTTTCGAATATTGCAACTCTACTCCGTGCACACCCAGCGCTCTTGCTCTCATCCGTAAAACCAAAAAAGGACAAGTGTGCGTCATGAACGCCAAGAAAGTATGCTGATTGGCCCTCCGAGGATACGACAAAAAGAAACCATCAATTGGATTGAATTACATTGGGCCATGATTTGTATAATATTCCTAAATGTCCCTCTACTGTAGTTTTAGGGAAAAATAGAACTACATTCTTCAAGAGGAAAAAAATTGTACAAGTTTTTTGATTTTTTTCGTACTATATCCTGTTTAAAATGGCAATGCATCCTTATGGGTGCAATTTTCCAAGTTTGAAAAGTGAAATTTCACTTTCTTCTGTTAGGATTTTGTAAGATAGAAGAAAAAAATCAGTTATGAACATGTATCGATGTGTAGTTTTATCAATTGCTACGGATCCTCTTTTATTCCCCATTTTACTTTATTTGTTCAAATTTTCAACTCCCTATGCTTAATTTCACAAAACTCACGGATCCTCTTTTATTCCCCATTTTACTTTATTTGTTCAAATTTTCAACTACCTATGCTTAATTTTACAAAACTCATCTTCATGCTTATTGGGAGAAGATTTATTTGATGGAAATTATGTTTTTTCAAGTTTTTTTTTCTTTGTCTTAATGTCAAAATTGGGTATGAATCTAGGCCATGGATTTTGAAATTTTGTATTGGAAATTCTATGATGTGCCCTTCATACAAAAAAAAATCAACAAATTGAAAAAAATAACACGGTTTTATAAGTAGGCGAACGTTAAGGATTGAAATCCTGAATCTGAAAACTGGAAAAAAAACAAAAAAACAAAATGGGTTAAATCTGAAATTGTTTTACTCCAAAAAAACGGCAATCCCCTCAGATGGAATGTGTTCAATAGGATGGTCAAGAATTTGTAATAGGGGAAAAAGTGAAAAAGTGACATCTTATGAGAAAAAACATGTGAAATATACACATTAGACAAATTATTGTTCAACAATTGTCCAATATGTTAGTCAATCAACTGAGTTTATACTCTTTGGCAAATCATATTCCAATAAAAATGTAATTTAAACAATAAACAAACAAATCACCTTCTAGCTACAGGGATTTTACCTGGTTGTACTTAATTGGGTATTTTCCAGCTTACATTTCATTGTTAAATTCACCAAAATTTTGTTAAGTGTTTATGGGAATTGTGGTACATTAGTTGAAATACATCACCATGGCGTCTTCTCTTTCAAATACTACAACATGGGAAATTAAAAACCAAATTGATTTCCCTAAAATTTAAAACATTAGTTTAGGATTTCTTCATGAGTTTCATGTCACTGCTTACTACCCCAAAAATTGTCCAAACTCTTTGTTGTCCCATTCTACTTTATGGTTTTACATTGGGTTAATATGTTTTTCGAGGTCAACAATTTCAGAGCTTCCCAAACGAATTTAATCTGGGTTGATTAACTCACTGTTGATATGGAATACTAGAAATAACACAGAACATAATATTTGTTATTAAAACCTTATTTGACGAGTTTACTTTTTTTTTTGTGCAAAGGTGCACCTTAAAATTTCCAATACATTTTGTACCATCGCTAATAAAGCATATCAAGACATGTGTGGCTACCCATAGGTCCATCTGCCACTTGGCACCAATTTGTACAGCAACCAGAGAGAGAGAAGAGAGAGTGACAGAGAGAGAGAGAGAAAGAGATGCCAAACCAGACCTAACCTGTTAGTGTGAAGGCGCTTTTGTGTTTTCCCCGTGTGTTCGTCTGCAGGTAAAAGAGTGTAGAAGCCAGTCTCCTCCCTAGGCTGTAGTACTTTCTGTCCTTTTGTAATTCTCGCTCGCAATCACACTAATAATGAGCCAATAAAGCTTAATCGTATTTTAAATTGGCTAACCCTTTCACATCCATGTCAAGACAAATGGATACATGATTCATGAAATACTCGTTAGCGTCAGCATTGAATTTTATTTTCAGCCAATCGTCGTTGACCTTTCAAAACATCTTCATGATTTCTAAGCTTCCTTGGGCTTTTTCATCATCTAACATGATAACTAAAAAGTTTCTTTTCATCAACAACCATCGATCAGCCAAAGCCAAAGAAGTTGGTGTACAATGCCCAATGTCTTATTTCCAATTTCTACCCATTTTCCAAAGTCCAGTATCCAATGTTTTTGGTGCGGCATACAATGCTTAATTTTAAGTGTTAACTATCCAACATCAGATCACCAGATTAACAAAAAAAAAAAAAAACTGATATCCACAGTTTTGAGCGCAATCTTCAATGTTGATGCCCAATGTTCATTATTTAGACTGCAAAAGCTCCTTTGTCCAATATCAAACATGCTACAACTACTGTTCATGGGTTTTTCTCAATTGTGCTTTTATTATTTGCTGTTTCTATGTTCCTCGTAAACTTTCTTATCCCAAATGAAAATGTGTCATTGCAGTCACAATCCCTGGCCTTACCTGACTACATTGTGAATCGCTATCGAGTTCAGAAATAATCATATACGAGGTCTGTTTTAGAGTTAATACACCTATTTCCGGCTCAAGTGACGTGGTCAAGCTACTTAAGAAGAAAAAACCCAACTTCTAAAGTCGTATCCACAGTATTCAATGTCCAAAATGCAGCGTGAGGGCATCTGGTACCCGATTTCTTCGATCCATCTCCAAATGTCCAATGCGCAGTAGTGAATGCCTACTAATCAGTATCTAGCGTCCAACGTCAATTGTCCAATTTTCAATGTGCATTATCTGTTGTCCAATTTCTTTCAGAACTTGAGAATCTATCGTCAAATGTTAAAGGTTTCAACATCCAATGTTCAGTATCGGTTCTGTTTTCCGATTTTTACAATGTCTAGTCGAATTCATTTCCTAGATGACATGGCTGATTTTGAACCGTTTAAAGAATTGGCGTAAGAAAAAAACAATTAGTGACATAGATACTATTTTAGGTTTGAGGGGTAAATTTTAGGGCCATTGATATAGTGTCATTGACTTTAATGACGATATATGGTGTAATTTCCACAAATGCATAGAAAATATAGCGAAATCAAGCATGAAATGTAAGTTGGAAAATAACATATCAAATGAAACTAGATAATAACCGCGTGGATAAAATGTGAAGTGCTTGTTTATTTTTTATATCATACTTTTATTGTTTAATGGAATGCATTCTGCTATGGGTTATCAATTCAGTTAAAACTAGTATATTATTCAGTTATTAAAATTTTATTTGTCTAATGTGTACAATGCACATTTACTTTCTCATAAGATGTCACTTTTTCACTGTTTCCCTATTATAATTTTTTTACCATCTTATTGAGTATATTTCCTTCGATGAAATGCCCGTTCTTTTGGATTTATACAATTTCACATTCAACCCTTTTTTTTCTTATTCTTTTTCAGTTTTCGGATTTAGGATTCCAATAATTAGCGGTTGCTTAAAAAAATTTGAAACCGTGATATTTTTCTCAATTGCCACTTTTTTTGTATGAAGGGCACAACATAGAATTTCCACTACAAAAATTCAAAATCCAAGGCCTAGATCCATTCCCAGGATGGATTTTAAAACAAAAAAAAACATAAGAAAAAACGCAAAAATTATGAATTTCATCGAATGAGACTGTACCAAATACGCACAGAAATGGGTTCTATAAAATAAGCGTAGATTATTTGAATAAAGTAACTAAACTGGGGAATAAAATTAGGATTTCTATCATTAGGATCTCTACCAATGGGTAGAACCAGCAAATCTATTCCACTTTCCAAAATTTGTACATACTACAACATGTTCGTTACTTATTTATTCCTTCTATCTTACAAAATCATAACAGAAGAATAAATTCAGTTTTTAAACTTAAAAAACTTGCACCATATGGACATAATGCCTTTTTAAACAGGATATACTAAACAAAAGCTTAAGAAAAGGTCTTGTAGAGAAAATTTTCCTTGGGAAATATTTTTATTTTTCCCGGAACCACTTCAAGGAGACATAAAAAAAAAAAAACCATGGTACAATGTAACCACATTTATAATTTGTCGCGCGAGTAATTATTTTCTTAATCGATAATTTTTATGTTGCCGTATCCTTAGCCAATCAGCATACTTTCTTGGCGTTCATGACGCACACTTGTCCTTTTTTGGTTTTACGGATGAGAGCAAGAGCGCTGGGTGTGCACGGAGTAGAGTTGCAATATTCGAAACTGACTTTCCCGGAATACATTTTCGCCAAAGTGACGCAGTTGTCGTTTGTTTTCAGTACGTATATTTTACCCAGACACGCACGTGTGGCCGTGATTCCCGCTCGTCCACCTGTCACGCGGCACCAAGTCGTACGGAAAAAAGTAGCCACGTCAGCAAAAGGAAACTGTACCTTATAACCAAACGAGCTGCAATTGCCAGCGAATGCGACAAAACATTCTATTGTTTTTCCCTTGTGTTGTCCTTCAGGTAAAACAGACTCTCAACTGTTTCTATGAGTGACGTGGCAGTGCCTCACCTGTCACAGCTCCGCAACAGAACAGCAAACACAGAAACACCGTGATTGCACGCCAGCTGGCATACTTGCAGCAGCCAGGAGCCATGGCGGTAGCGCGAGGACGAGCGAGGGAGGGAAAACTTCGACTGTGAATTGTACGATTTAGTGCGTTTTTTGTCAGTCGAATAAACACATAGAGACACTTGAAATCCGGGTCCGCCGGATCCACGCTAAAATACAAAGTAAGTACGCTAAGTTACAACTACATGGGGCCGCAGCCTTATATACGAGGATCGTCACAGTGTCATTATTTGATTGTACTTCTGGCCCAGCTCGTATTTTTGTCGTTTAGGATCTGGTCGGTTATAGCTAGCTGGCAGAGTCGGTTGTTAATTAACGCGCAAACGTCCAGGATTGCGTCGCTGTCGACGAATCACATGGATTCTTTCATCGTAGTCGTGACAGAGATATGACTCATGACTCATGTCCGTCAGTTGTCGGTCAGCAACCGTACGATACAAAAAAGAGCGTTCTATGAGGAAACTTCCATGGGAATATATTTCAATGCGTTACGCTTGTCGTATATGCTAACTTTTTAGGAAAGCGTAACATAAGACGCTTATTTTTTAGCGTCCCGACAGCGTAACACGCGGAAAAAGTTCGCTGGATCTTCCCTCTCTGGCCAACACTAATATAAAGAGAATACATATATATATATATATATACACATATATTAAATATTATAGAAAAATTAAAACACCAATTATATCCGGTGACCGACACCCACATGATGTAAAGCATGAAATGCATCGAAACTGTCGAACTGTCATATGAAAGCCAAAGTCTGTGAGCGCCGACCTTAAATGGCGGGATGACGTCATCATGAGAAGTACACCGCGAATTGCAATTAGAGAAAATAAATAATTAGAGTAAAAAATTAAAGAAAATAAATAAAGTTTTTAACTACAGTTTGTGTAATTAATTTTTTTCAGAAGCAAATTTTACTCTAATTTATTAATAACTAAAATTTGGGTTTCTTTCCGTACTAGATATCTGCGCTGATGTCTTTACTGTAAATTAGATAAACGTACCGAATCTGACAAAACGTACAGATTTACGTCATTATGACGTTTGCACTACGCAGTTTGTGAAAACGCAGTTTCATGATAACGGCTTGTATTAAATCATTTTTTGTACTTTTTAGTTACCAAAGTACAATTTTGCACGGTCAGACGCCGACCGTACGCCACTCTACGGCACTATATTAGAGTTGTTAACGCTGATTCAAAAAGTGCCTTAAATAATGTAAAGAAAAATCTAGAGTTATGTACTCTATTTAGGGTGATAGAGTCAAAATTTGGGGCGACGGAATTAGCGAACATAACGCTAATTACGATTCGCGGTGTAGTCTGTACTTTAGTTAGGGCTACATGACGTCAGCATGAGAATTAGCCCTTACTTTCTCTATTTTCATTTTGTCGTCCGATCGAACTTACGGTTGGTAAATCCAAAATCTCAAACACTCGACTCAGCCAAAAAGGACAGCCGTACTTCACTTCGGTTGGGGAAAAAAAAAAAAAAACATTGGTGCTCAAATTGTACGGATTCTAATGTTGGATCCTGGTACTGACGGATAATTAAGCCGTCTACTGTAGTGACTTTCTTTGTCGCATATGTATAATGTAGGCACCGACGCGACAACTCTTCGATCGCTAATTTGTCGGCAAGCGGGTGCCAAACTCGGGTTTGAGTTTTCTGCCGACATTTGTGGGAGGCAATTTCGGCAAAGCGGCTAAAGTTGAAGCGCGCACATGACGTCAGAATATTGTACTTCGTAATTTGTCGAGTCTGTAAGTCCTTACCGTACAGCTAGGACCTCGGCCGATTGGGCCCCCCAAAGTGGCTAATTTGACCTGTCGTTTCGAAGATGACCACTTTGTGAGGTTCATAATACTTTTACGCCAAACGGGATAGTTTCAGTTTACTGTAGTTGCGAGCAAGAATGAAATGGCGATACTCGATTTTCTGACGATCTATCTTCCGCTGATATATCCACTTCATTTGCTGTTTTGTACCTTTTATGTATCCGAGTGACAGACTGACCGTTCAGTACGAATGAAATTGTACGAATGACGCTGCTGTTTTTTTGTAGAAAACGGATAGATCTCCGTGGAAGCTGGACCCTCTACATGCCATCTTGAGGAAATGTACGGACATGAACTTCCCAACAATTGAAAATGGCCTTGAAATGACCGCTTGTCGCCAGCACTTTTACATCAACGGACGAAAGAATTCCACGTGGATGGTCAAGCTGAACTCGAATTCTTGGCTTCGTACCGGATTTGACCCTCAATTTAAATAAAATCTACAAAAGTACAAACGCAAGGAGTTTGACGGTCGAGGACATTGGGAATACATTCGTCCGCATTCTAATTTGACTCCTTGCGTTGCTTCTGTTGACCGTCACGCGCACTAAATCTATGCGTGCGCATTATTCCGTTATAAATGTTTATAACAATTTTTCGATTTTCAATCATGACGTCACGATCGAAAGGTACAGTAACAGCGGTACATACCTTGCCCGTTGATTGCCTCGATAAAAAAACCGACCGTCGATCACATAGCCATTAATTGCCTGAAAAACATTTAAGGAATAAGAGCGACGGGCAGTTAGGTTTGGTACACAAATTGTTATAAACGGCAATTCTATGCGGTACCAATGTACGGTACACGGTACACCGCCAATCGCTATTAGCGTAGAAGTTTCTTTAGCGTATATGAATAACTACCGTGGTTTATGCTGATTAAGAATTTGAAAATTTTGAAAAAAAACATACATTCTAATTGTTTAATAATTCTAATTTGGGTCTTTGAAAAAAGTAAATGTACGTCGCAAACATGCTTACACTAATATAGGTATTTGTACAAAATCTGACAAATCTTACACAAATCGTACGTTCACACAGTCGAAACGTGGTTGCTCGACGATTATATGCGAACGTGATACTCTACAACCCGATTTGATCCCCTTTTTAGACCGCAGATTCTCATGCGTCCGCGGCTACTAAACAAAATGAATTGTACTTTTTCACTTAAAAAGGTACGTTTTTGTACAGTCTGACTCTGATCGTACACCACACTATTTAAAAGATGACGTACTTCCGTTTTGTACGGTACTAAAAAATTAATCCTAAATAGAGTAAATAAAAAAATAGAATGAACTACGCTAATGGAGAATAATAATAAAAAAAACGGGACGAAATTAGCGTACACTACGCTAATAGCGATTGGCGGTGTATCTTGTTTTACTAAAGGATTTTCTCGTCAAAAAATCTTGCACGCTACAATGTCCATTGTTATTAACGTTATGGATTTGTTAGTGTTAATGCAAAATTAGAATTTCAATACTAATTTAGTGCATGGGGAACGTCGCAAAATACAGTCCACGTTATTAAATAGTGTTGCTAAGTGCGAACGCTATTTTTTAATTTTTGGCCTAAAAAAATTGCGACCGAATTAGTGCTATTAACTTCAAGAAGTTGTTAAACTGTATCGAGAGCTATAAGTGATAACCACAATTCAAAAGTAGGTGAAAGTAGGCACATACAATATGCCTATAGTATGTAAAGCATACAATATGACCTTAAGACACATATTGTACAGGTCGCAAAATGAAAAAAAAATAGTAACAGGGTTGAGTTGCACATCGATCGATAGAGAATTAAACGTCATGTCAAAATATTGAAAAACATTTGGACAATTTTTTCTTATGTGAGTTTTGAGGTATTTTTTATTTAAATCGGACGGTCGCTGATCAAAGTAGCGATCTAAGAAGATCACATGAAAAGCCAATAACACAACTTATGATAGGACTATCTGTCATATTAGCGTATGCAATTTTGAAGGCCACACTAAATAAAGCCTCAAGTTGACCAACCAGTCAGTATGGGACGATAAAAAATAAATATTCCACACTGCCAAAAATATTACCAAAACCTACCCGTTGGTATTTTTTGCCGTGATTCATTCACGGCAAAATTTTTGTTTGGTTGCCCGTCCGCGCTTTTTTTTCCGGGTTTTCTTTCCCGCAGAATGTCATCCTACCCTGTGTCAGTTTGCTAAAAGAATTCGTCCGGCGGCGTGCGCTATATTATGATCATACGTCAGATTCGTACGTTCGGTCAAGAGTGTGCACAACGCACACACATACAGTATGCCTACTCTACGCGAGTTTTGTGCCAAGTTTTGTGCGCTTATCAAAGGCCTACCATAAAAACGCCTACTTTTGAACTATGGTAATAACGTTTGGCGGTCTACAGTACAAAGTTGGTGACAGCCCACGGATTTTTTCAACGCTTTAAAAGTCATAACCCTAAAAAACTCTAGAAAGCCTCCCGTCGCACTTCGGAAATAAAGCGGACAACTGCTACAGTATAGTACACCTTGAATCGCTATTAGTTTTAGGGTTAATAATATTTTGGCCACTAAATACATCATTTATCCGTACACAATTTTCCGAGTCTCAATTTGAGACCGGCAATCGGAAGCTGAGAATCTTACCTTTCAATCGCAACCGTCAGATCTACAATCGGGCAGGTGTGTAAGGAGAAAAAATGTTTCAAGTGGCGAAAAAGCATTAACACTAATAGCGATTCACGGTGTACTGCCCGCGTTTCTTCGTATACCACGCGTGTCACCGTTGTACGAAAACGTGTTCACATCTATACGGCTGTAACTTTTGCAATGCCCTAAAAACAGGGCAGTTTCTAAACAAACAAACCGGAAGGACCTGGGGGCATCCTTCAGAGTTCAAAATTGTACGCTTCAGTACGGTTCTGTACGAAAGTCAAATAGAATCACTTACATCACTTTTTATAAAAAAAAAAAAAACAAACAAAAAGGGTTAATGCGACCGTTTAACTTTTTTCATCAATTATTGACCAGCTGTAGACAACTGTTTCCCGTAGAACAAAACGACAAAATTAGTTAATCGGGCGGACTTCTTGAGGGTATTTCACCCATTTGAAAAAGGAGAGCCCTTGTGGTTTGTGGTACTGTAGCTAATAATGAGGTTCTATTGGTCGAAATATTTTGTTTGGGATAAAAAGACAAAAAGTGATCGAAGGTCCTTTTAACTTCTGCATGAAACGAAGGGGCCTCGAATTCAACGGCGAAATAATATAACACGAGAAAAACAATTAAAAAAAAAAAACGCGCCACGTTGCAACACAACGTTTCATTACACCGGAATAGCATTCTATACGTTTTTTGTCGTTTCTGGTGGTATAGAAACTGCAGGCGAAACTGCAAACATAGACGTTATGTGTGTCCAAAGTCTTTGCAGTAACTACGTGGCGTCAAACTATTAGTTAGTGAAAGGGTACAGTGTTACCTAATCTGCACGTGTGCAGGTCAAGATATTCTAAAGGAATCAACAAGTGAGATCGACGGACAAAACGTTTGAAAAGTACGGACACTCATTTCAAACTTTCAAATATCTCAAAAGTCAAAACATTTTGCGATGCTATTATGTGCTCGATACAATATTAACAAGAACTTTCAAAAATTTACGTCCCTATTGTCGTCAAATTAGAGCACAATGAAGTATGAAAATACTCACTCTATTTTGAGTGAGTAAACTACACCGTGAATCGTTATTAGTGTTAATGTTTTTTTAGTCTCTTTAAACATCTTTTCTCCGTACACGAATGTCGGTTCTTAGATTTGACGGTTGCGATTGAAAGGTAAGATTCTCAGCTTCCGATTGACGGTCTCAAATTGAAAATCGGACAAGTGTGTACGGAGAAAAAATGTTTTAAGCGGCAAATTTTTGTTAACACTAATAGCGATACACGGTGTACTATAATGTACTATAGATTTAACAATGTTCTTCCATTGAGTCATCATTAATGAGCCACGTAGGATCAGTAATTTCATAAAAACGACAATAATTCAGTAAGTAATTACGCCGTCGCGACATAAACCCTAAATCGTCCAATGTCATAGTTAAGCGTCCCGCTGTACGCTAACCCTAGGGCAATGTGTTTCCGACAAAAACTTCCCCTTGGACGATGCACAATACTGTACGGTACTGTACGGTAGCGTGGTTAGCAGGCTCGCCTGGTACTGTTTCTGTCTCCAGCTTTTACGGTTAGCCGGTTAGGCGCCGACCGATACGATGAAACGCCAATCGCCTCCTGGACGAATAAACAGTACAGAATAAGTACGGAAACAGGATTCTCTGGTGGACAAAAGGAATGATACGGAATTTGTACGGAAGAAAGATCCAATCCTGGGCAACCGAAAAAAGTATGGTACGACTCATGTACGGAACATGTCGACAAAGACTATAAATTTAAAATAAGGGGTCCCGTAATGCTTATCGGCGCCGCCTAATTACTGTTCTTACTTTGCACTATTCCCGGCGACTAGACGAAAATAATTAAATACCACGAAAGAAACAAAGCTGTATAACAAAATTAGTGTGGTAAATCATTGCACACTGTTGCACTCTTTCCCGCCCAGTTTCGCTCACCTGACAGCCTCCATGGATTCCGTTTCGTACAAACCTGACACGTGGCGATTTCTTGCGACATTACTGTGCATGTTCCTCTGCTTCAGTCCTTTAGCAGGTGAGACTCTTAAATAGCCTTAAAACACAAAAAAAAACCCTAAAAAAAACTTGAAAAACATCAAAAAACACCATTATCTAACCGTTTTAAACAACAATATATAATCCCACTCAGCAGTATTAGAATGCTTGGATTTAAATGATTGGATATAAATGATTCAATATTAGGTGATTGGATTTAAATGCTTGAATTTATTTCTTAGTTTTCATTCTCTAAATCGGTTTCTTTCGGCTGAAAACTAAAATCTAAATAGAGGATTGTGGTATACGTTTCAGTTGATTTGTTTTTCACAATCTTTTGGGGAATAAATTCATGTATTATTCTTCATTTTCCTCTCTCATAAGGTAAATGTGTTTCTTCTTTGTATTAACAATACTTTCGGTCTTTATATTGAGAGTAATAACACAAATATAGGGAAGATATGTGTTTATGTAAGCTCCAACTACAATTTTGCGGGGAGGAGGGGAAGAGACAGAGGGAGGAAGAGGGAGATGGAGAGGGAGGGGGGAGGGGAAGGGAGGGGAAGTTGTTTGTATGGAGCGTAATAACGCAAACATGGAGATTCCAATTCCAATTTTATCTCCAAATTCATCTTGAGATTGAGTCCAGTTCATATTTTTTCCCAAAAATTTCATTACAAAACTGACCCCAGTTTTATGATTTATTTAAAAAAAAAAAAAAGATAAATGAGAACAAAGAGACCGAATTTGAGGCGTTTCCTGTTACTTATCCGTTTCACCTCTCTATTCTTTTCTGCATATTCTGTACAATCTGGTGGTGCCACGTGGCAGGTGCTCAAGAGGTGTCACTTCGCGGTACACGTGTCTGCAAGGGAATAATTTATAAGCTGACGAAAAACGACAACTGTGTGACACTAAATTCCAAATACAAAAGAGTCTCATTTGAATATTGCAATAGTATGCCTTGTACTCCTTCTACATTAGGTTTTATCTGGACGGTAAAAAATAAAAAGATTTGTATACCAAATAAAGCCGGCTCCTGCTGATTAGATGGAAAATGAAAATTGATAAAACTGGTTTTCAAGCATTAAATAATTACTTTTTAGTTATTTCATATCAGGTATCAATTTTGTTACTTTCGGCAATTTTGTTACTTTTTCTTTAAAAGTTGTATAGACTTTTTTTTCTGTTTTTCACTCTGTTGATTTAATTTACATTAAGTTGAAAAAGGGGAGAGCTTTAGTTTTCGAGATTCTGAATTTTGGAGAGAAATGTTACAGGAGTTCAAATGAAAAAAATCAAAAGGTTATGAACTTGAAATCTATTGAAATGATTGAGTTGTGTTTATGATCATTTCGTTTTCGGTGTATAGTTTTTGTATACCGATTTTGTGGTAATATTTTATGCAGCAATTAATTTTTGTAATTCTTGGAAATGTAAGAATCAAACAATTCACCATCCATTAAAAAGAATAAGGGCACCCTATTTTCTGTTAATTCGCGATCTAAGAAGTTGGGGAATAGCGCAATCCGCAAATAAAACGTGCTTTGAGTTTTTCTTAAATAACTTCAAGTTCATTGACGATTCTTTTGTTCTACATTTAAAATTCGTACACAACTTGCCACAATTTTTTTTCCTTAATTTGGATGCATTTTCAGTTTTGATTTTCAGTTTTATGTATGATTCTTCCTCGTCAATGGTGAAGCTGTGAGAGATCGATTCCGATGATTAAGAGATCGGAAACATAATAGGTGAGAGTGAGTGACTTTGTAGGTAGAGAAAACACATTTGGCAGTGAGAAAGTGAATGCTATTATTCTACAATCTGAAAATTGTCTACGTTAAACAACGACAACACTTAAAATCGGCGAAGGCCTAGCATTGGATTTAAAATTTTGTCCATGATGGAGTAATAGAGGTGATTTCTACCTCATGGATTCTATCTCATTGGCCTTCCCCATGGAGGTTTGAAAAATAAGGACTCTGGCCACATCGGACAAACAAAAGCACTCTAATGTTTTGATCCGGTTTGGAGTTAAAAATGTGAGTGGATACATTACAAAAAAATCACATTATTTGAATGCCCAAGAAGAATTCAAGGTCACCTTAATCGGTCTACCTAGAGGTTATCAATACCTTTTCTGCTGTTGACATATATATATATATATATATATATATATATTTTTTTTTTTTCTATAATCACCTTTTCGCCTAAGTATCTCCGGTTACCCGCCTGTTATCACTTTTATATTGCTAGGATCGCCTCTCCAATCCACGGAGACCTTACAAAGACGATGAATTGACCTCTTCAAAATAAAATTATGAAATTAATGATTAACATAATAAAATTGTGTGGTTTGAACATTTGGAAAAATCCTGAGCTTTTAGTTCAAAATAGCGGAAATTCATCTATAGCGCTTCGAACGCTATTTTTTTTTTGGTTGACAAACATGAGACTATAATAGCCTGGTTTGGATGTATTATTATTTTAGTGATGTTAGTGCGTATTAAATAGACGCTTCTGAAGCTTTTTTAAAACAAAAAGCTTCTCAAAAATAAGCCAACCTTTTAATCTCAATTGGTATCGCCACGGCTGCCCCCACAACAGCAGAGGATGTTACGATTCATTGAAAGAATCGTACGCGCGCGGAATCGGTTCGACTTCGCGAAGCACTGTACTTTCTAGAATGTATCGAAAGTACTTTTACGTACGTTTCGATAAAGTTGCATAATGTTCGTTTCGCGACATATTTGTCGTTTCCTTTCGCGTCTAAAATTGTCGTACGTCTAATATAGTACGATAGTACTTTATTTGTGTAGTGCTTTCGTTTTGGCTTGTCGTTTTGTAATGTTTTAAGTCCTTAATGAAAATTAGAGTGTTTTAGACTAATCTGTCTGCAAACAGGCGGCAGATTTTTAGAGGTTTCTTGGCGGCACACGCTTACACGTACCACGCCATGGCCGGTGTGTTATTTAAAGAACACCATGGACTTATGTGATTAGCTATCAACAATCAATTGGAGGAATACATGGAGGAATAGAAGAGATAAAGGAGATAGAAGAGAAATTGTAATTTCGGTTTTTATTAATGTGAGATTTTTTTCCGAAATGTCTTCTTCAATGTTGATTCAATGTTTTGTAATCTGAATGCTTCTGCTGCCATAATTGGTTGAGGATAAAAGGATGAAAGGCAAAATGAGCGCAAAATAATCAGATCAATCAGAGGAGTGGGCAAAATAAATCAGGCGGACCGGCATCCGGATCGAAAAGAAATACGAAAAAAATCGAGTGCTACGGCCAATGGATCGAATTCTATCTCCTTTCCTATGTTTTTTGTTTTTTCCCTAAGGACAAAAAACCCGACACACCAGAATCTTTACCAATCAACCACAATTATTATTCCGCCAAAAGTGGGCATACTTTGACGTAATTGAAATATCTTCCTCGGGATAACCGAATGGACACTTGGTTTGTCGCATTCGTTTCGCATATTCAAATTCCCGGGTGATACTCGTGGAAGGCGGACTGTACGGATTATCATATGCAGGCGCCGAAAAGTCGAAAACTATGGCTCAATGTACGGTATGTACGGTACGTACAGTTCATAGGCGGCTACCAGGGCCAGACTGGATGGTACGACTCAGGCACTTACGTCACGCCGGATTCGGATACTCGGGCGAGGCTGACTGTACGGATTACCATATGCAGACGCCGGATACGCTGGCTTGATGTACGGTATGTACGGTACATGGGCGGCAACCAAGGGCCAGCGCGGATGGTACGGCTAAGACACATAGGACAGGCGAGTACGGACACAGATGGGGCGACAGGCGAAGCAAAACAGGTTGTGGCAAGAAAGGGAGGCGGAGGCGGAGGAGGAGTAGGCCGTCGACCTAGGGAAAATTGCCTGTCGCAAGAGATTAACATAAGGGAGAGCCGTCAATTTTAAGAAGTTGATTGGAGAGTGGCTAGTGCCCATAGTCTGTAGGAGGTAGAATAGGGTTTAAGGGAGGAGAGGAGTTAAAAGGTGAGTTTATGGGAGAGGAAGGAGCCGAAGTCATAACAAAAACACGTGGAAGGTAAGTAAAGGCAAGAATGACAAGAGAGAATTTCCCAAAAATCTTTGTGAACAATTTAAATATTTACAGAGGAAAGTCAAAGTTGTACATGCAATTGATAAGGATTTCTAATTAAATTAGTGTGCGCACTAAAAGAGCACTTGGTACTAAGCATTAACTAAAGGGAGTAGGTGAGTCTCAGGCGAAGCAAGTAGCGAGAGACAAAATAGGGATTCTATTCTAAGGCTAGAGGCTCAATTCTAGAGTGTTAAGGGACATTTAATGTCAGTTTATTTTTGTCTTGCCCGTAATTTTGTTACGTTGGTCAAGTCTTGTTGACCGTCTTATCCGGACGACTCACTTTTGGTCCTGTCCGTACTTCCATACGTTAGTCCAGTCTTTTGTACTTTTTATTACATACGTCGGTCTAGTCTTTTCTTACGTACAAGTCCTTTGACCGTCGGTCCAGTCCTTTGGGCGACGGTCCAGTCTTTCTTTTTGTCCTACATACATTTATTAGAATCTAGACTAGGATCCCTTTGTTACAGCGCACCGTAGAGCGCTTAGACTCCACAGTAATTAGCATTGTATATTTTGTATATAAGTGACTCTTCTCACTTAATGAAATCATCCCAAATACAAATCAATTCCTCTCTCCAATGCATTGATCTTTCTCTTGTGTACAATTTCATGGCTTCCGCCAATCCACCTCCTATAAGGAACAAACAATGTAAGCGCGTTTGTTTGTCTTAATTGCATAAATTACAATCTAAATCGTAAATAATAATAATAATAATAACAACAGCAATAAACCTCATAACAGTTGCTCATGTATGACTAACATACCATATAAAATGACATAAGATAACTACTGTATAAAATATTCACCAGCAACATTCGTAAAACTCGCCTCTCATGTTCTATTTATCGTCACCCTTTTTAAGCTATTTACCCTTGAGTGGTCAAAACCGACTGTTTTCTTGTGTTTGTAAGTAGTTAAGCCCCACCCTGGATGCCTGGATGACTGAATGACAGCTCAGCATACTTTTTTGGCGTTCATGATACATATTTTTCCCTTTTTGGTTTTCCGAATGGTGTTTAGAGTACTTGTCGTACATGGAGTAGCGTTGCAATATTCGAAGTTGACTTTTCCGGAATACAATTTGGCCAGAGTTTTACAGTTGTCGGCTGGTTTCAGGGTGTTTATTGTACCCTTGCACACACGTGTGGCTAATATTTGCTTTCGTCCACCGGACATGTGGCACAAGTGAGGGGAAACATGAAACTGGAATGTCAATACATGGAAATGTCGCACAGCTTGACCTCACCGAACAAAAATCAGACATTGCCATAAATTTTTTTAAGCATTTTTCTCATTCTCCCCTTCTTTTTTTATGTAACATTTTTATTTTGGTTTTCGTTTTTTTTAAACATTCCCCTAGCTATGGTTACAAATTCTACTCTCATAATTATGTTTAGATACAATAATGACACAATACGCGAAGATATTTTAATTCCAAAGCAAGGTGTGCACAAGCAAAAACAAGTGACGTGATAGGTACAACTATAAATGTGTGTTTCACTATTTACACACCTAGAAATGTACTTGAATAGACTCACCTGCCTCAGCTCCCCAACAGAACAGTGAACATAGAAACAGCATAATCGCACACCAAGGGACGGATTTGCGAAGACTGGTGGGCATGGCTGCAGCTGGAAATTGGGCTGGAGATAAGTAGTAAGAAGGAGAGAGAAAATGATTTTCTTCCTTAGTTTTTTTTCCCTTTTACGCAAGTTTTTGCTTGATTTGTCCTTTTCCAGAGTTCGAGAAAATTGGCGCGCGGCTTTCAAGATACATCATTTTATTACATAATGTGCGATGGAAAAACAATCAAAGTACAATGGGGGTAAAAAAAAAGAAATAGAACCTTTAAAGACTACAAGAGCCAGCAGCAAATAAAACAAAACAAAGCAAAACAAAACAAACAAATGAGGAAAAACAAAAGCAACTAGACTAACTAGCAAGACTAAACGAAAAACCAAAGATACGGTGAACAGTGAAGCGTTTTGTGGTCTTTATATGAAGTCGTGAACGCCGGCCAGTCTCTTGGGATTTCGTCGTGTAGCTTTTTTTGTCGCCACTTGACAGCTGGTAGAGTTGACGATTCATAAACGTTTCAACGGTCCCTCATTGCGTCGACCGTCAGTGCTATGACGTCACGTTAATTCTGCGTTTCTGCCGCTGCATTAAAACGAAAAAAAGGACATCGGATCCTTTCTGCCAAACTAAACGACAGGCGGTTCGCCCCAGGTTAAGCCGCTGTTTCCTGTCGTTTGCGGTGATGAATCCTGTAGCAATTTTTGTCAGCTACACCGCCAATCGTTATTAGCGTTGTGTACACTAATTCCGTCCCGCCTTTTTTTTTTTTATTCTCCATTAGTGTAGTTCATTCTATTTTTTTCTTTATTCTATATAGAGTTATTTTCAGTACGCTGTCTCTTAAATAGAGTGATGTACGGTCAGTATCAGACCGTACATAAATGTACCTTTTTTAAGTTAAAAAGTACAATAAATTAGTTTTAGTAACCGCGTACGCATGAGAATGTGCGTTCTAAAAAGGAAAACAAACCAGGTCGTAAAAAATCCCGTTCGCACATATTCGTTCGACAGCCACGTTTCTACCGTGTGAATGTACGTTTTGTGTATGATTTGTCAGATTTTGTACGGATACCTATATTAGTGTAAGCATGTTTGCGACAGACATTTTTTTTTTCAAAGATCCAAATTACCATGATCAAACAATTTTTTTTTAAAGAAATGCAGGATAAATTAAAAAGCATGATGGTAAACCATCTGAGTCTTGGGGTACAAAAGGGGTGGCATGACCAACACTGCTAAAAAAAAAACCGGGGGTACACCGTGAATAGCTTATACTATTATAGTGTAAATATTTGTTACGGACTTTAAACATCTTTTCTCTGTGCACACTCGTCCGATTTTCAATCCGACGGTTCCGATTGGAAGATAAGGTTCTCACCTTCCGATTGGTAGTAATCAAGAATCCGACACGTGTGCACAGAGAAAACATGTTTTAAGTGGCTAAGAAAATACAACTCTATAAGCGATTCACGGTTTACTGTAGTTCCATAAAACTGGCAAAAATGTTCACAATCCTCCGTACATGTACTTATGAACAAGAGTGATCCGTACAATAGACGTACAACGTGCAACAAATGTGTATTCAGCAATACGTAAACAAAATGGTATATGTTGCCACGTTGCCCAATTCTTTGTCATTATTATGTTTGTTAGGGTGAACCTCCATCAGGCGAAAAATGGGGTTGTTTACCGGAAAAAGTGCATTTCCGTACACATCCAGCTCATTGCCGTACAGTGCCGTACTGTTTTTTTTTTTTTTTACAAACATGATTAATGTCGGCGCGTCAAGATTCTCCAAAATTTTGGGCGATAACATCAACCGTCCAATTATGACTTTTCGAAGCAAGAGGTCACGTCGTCCAGTGATTAATTACTCTCCTCAGGAGGAGAGTCGCCAATCACCGGACGTGTGAAATGTTTACGCGTGGAAATGTCACGTACGAGCCACGCGCCTTCGTACAGGCGTGATTCAACTCCAACGAAAACCACCAAAAAAAAAATTTGTTGAAGAATTGTCGTGACGCCTCCTCCACGATCCGCTGACATCCGGAATTTATGGCGCCACGTCGAAACACGAACGACAAAACAGTTACAAAAAATACAAAACACGAGCGTACAAATTGTACATTCATGTAATTTAATTTTGCGGCTGGATGTACGGATACCATTTCAGATATTTTGCTTTTGGAATCTTTGACTGCTCGTCGTCAGATCATGAACCTACGTGCGTCCAATCGAAAGAAAGCACGTACGCGATAGCTTTTATTGCTGACACGACAAGATGGAGAAGTGAACGAAGTATTACTAGCAGTAAACGTTTCCGTACGATTACTGTCGGCGCCTGATGGAGAAGCAGCCTGAGGACAAGGTTCCATTAGGGGAAAAATGACGTTGTTTACAGAAAGCCGTACTGCTTCGTACAGTGTCGTACCAAAAATAAAAAAAATGTCAGAAAAACAAGGCTACTGAATAAGGGATTTGATTCTCCACGTTTATGGGCGTAAACGTGGACCGTCGGATGCATAATCAGATACGACGTCATCTGACACTTTCAGTTCGCAACAAGTGACCCGGAGTAGGTCAATTCTCAGTGCCTGAACGAATACCGTCGTGCCTCGTGGAAAAGTGAACAAATATCCACGACGACCGCTCTACAAGATGGGTACACGTCGCATATGACATGTGCCTTCCGCCAGGGAGGATGCGAGGCCACCGGAAGCCGCAAGAAAATCTTTGACGGAAGATATTGTTTCACGCTTTTGTTGGTATCCACCAACCATTCTGACATTTTCGTACGCTTTTACATATCTTACGTTTCGTCCGCTCGTACAGATTTCATTCAATACGTCGTACGAGTCAATTTTTACCTTTCGCTGGTACAAATATGTGGTTACAATTTGCTCTCAGAGATTCTTTGAAGATTAACAGAATCTTATTCATATATTACGTGGACCAATCAACGTGTGCCATGGAAAACAAATGTCGGTTACTGACCCGACACAATGGAACGATCGCTTCAGTAAACGAATTTTTGACGTTTACTGAGAGCGCCTAATGGAACAACGCTCTAAAGCTCAATCTTTCCACCTTTTTTTTTATCTTAAGATCCTCTCTCCCGGGTGCAACCCTAGGTAGGACGTTGCAGCAATCCACACTAGTTGTGGTACAATAATCTTGTAAAGTCATACAGAGTCTAGTCACAGACAGACGGTTAAATATCGCGATATAGACCTGTTGTTGATGACGTTGTTGCAGAGGTCGCAAACGGTCAACCGAAACCGTGACCGACCGTTAACCGACCGCCCGCGCCGGATCCGGAACGGATTCGGTTGCCAAATTTTGGGGGTCGGGCGGCTACGGTCGGTTGATTCACGAGGAAAAAAAAAACGGTCGGTTACGATCAGTCAACCAAAAAACAAAAAAAACGAAAAATTTTGTATTGTCCCTATAATCCAACATTCTTGCATTTGTACCCTTTGGTATCGTGGAAGTACGTGACATCATGATTAACGTCGCAAATCTGACACGGTATTGTAGTAACGCCTTTACATTTTGCAAATCATAGGGAACGCGACAAAGCGTCGCAAATCTGACACGGTACACCGTCAATCGATGTTAGAGTAAAGGAATAAACGACGTTAAAAAAAAATGAGTGTTATCAACACTAATCGAGATTTTTTTTTTTTTAAATATGTATATATATACTTATTAATCCCTACCTGTAATTTGGGTTGTCCTGAATAATAAATACCTGCCCTTTTGATGTTTACAGTAATCTGTGTATTCTTACAAAATCTAACAATTCGTACGTCGTCGCGGTGTTCACACGGTCGACGGACTAACATATGAGAATGTGATTTTTTCGACGAGTTTGCGTCTTTTTCTTCCAGCGCACATTCACATGTGTGCGCAATAATGTTAAGTGTCTTTTTATGCCTTTCTAATTCAAAAAATACCATTTCGTACTGAAATATCCTGTCCGTATGCCACACTACTTCCATCGCAATGTACTTCCATTATTTAAGTAATTGAAAAAAAAACCTAATTAGAATAATGGAAAAAATAGAATTATGGATTGTATTCGGGGTTTATTTTTATGAAAAAAGGGCACCAAATTGGCGTTTTATACTCTAATAGCGATTGACGGTGTAGTACACTTTTCATTTCGCAAATCTTAGGCAACGCGACAAATCGTAATTATTGGCTTATTCATACGTCGTACATTATTGCAAAGTGCTAATTACGCATTTTATATTGTGTTTCCACAAACATGTCATGTTATTATGTCAATGTCATGCGGCATGTAGTAATAATTGGTTAATAAATCAGTGAAAATCAAACCATTACGTCAATTTCCCACGACTAGTCTTGATTATTGGCGTGCTCACATGTGTCAAACAATAAGTCGATAAATTGAATTGCTATTTAAATTAGAGAAACTCGACCACAATTCAAACAAAACTTAGTCATACACTAAAATGGAGAAAAACATCCTCGCTTCCCTTAAAACTACAATCCAAAATAAACTATGAAAACAAAAAAATTGTGAAATTGCTCGGTATTACTTAGAGAAAGAAAGCAGGGCCACTACAAATTGTTGGAAAAAATTTGAGCATGTCTATGAAGTTAGAACATCAAACAAATACATGGTAAAGGGGGCAGGTTTTGTGGCTTGTACTACATGTTTCATAGTTTATCAATACAAGTCAGCAAACGGTACTTCAACAATCAATACTCACACATGTTTAGATTCGCCCGACATGAATAATTCAAGAGGACTTCTTCGTAAGTTTCTTTCAAAAACGGAGGCGAAAACGAGTGACCGAAAAAAATTTGCGAAAATGGTGGCGTTGATGTGTTGTGAGGACCTTCGACCATTTTCGATAGTCGATGGTCCAAGTATGATTTATTTTAAATTATATTTAAGATGGCTTGAGTGTAAATGTCATTATAACTTGTTTTATTCATAAATTCATAAATTTGAGTTTAGTTTGTCATGATGTTGTTTTTTATTTGTCTTTCCATAAAAAAAAATTCATTTCGGTAGAAACCTTATTTATTAATCATGGTTAGTAATTGTATGATATTTTCTTATTGTTATTTTTTTTTTCCCCAAGTTTTCAAGCATTTTGTCAAGCATTGCTTGATGTTGGTGTTTCGTCCAACAAAAGTGTTGACATCGACCAACTACTCCCGTCCATCGATAGTGTAAAAAACTACATTATATCTTTTGCGAAAGATATTCGGTTTGATCGTCCCAAAACTTAGAGAAAATATCAATAACAATATTTTTTTCGCATTCATGACCGATCTCTGGACCGAGACGATTAAAAGAACCTCATTCATGTCAGTAACCGCTCATTTTATTGACAAAGAATTCAAACTTTATGCACGGACGCTTCAAGTCGATCACATTGCGGAAAATGTTTTGACGGCTTTCAAAAATTGTTTGACCAATTTTGAAATGTCTAATTTTGATCGCTGCGTTGTCGAGCTGTTTTTTTGCAAAGGGAGATGTACCACTACACCACTTATTGTTATTAGTATTAAAAAGTCGCTACTACTTATAGCCAAAACTAACAAAATATAGTTAACAACATTATTTAAATACGTGGACTATAACCTGCCACGTCTCCTTGCATTAAATAGTATTATTAATAATAATTTTCCATTTACACTACACCGGGAATCGTAATTAGCGTTATTAACGCTAATTCCGTCACCACGAATTTTGACCCAAAAACCTTATAAAGTGTAAATAACTCTAAATTATTCTTTACATTATTCAAGGTACTCTTTGAATCACCGATAACAACACTACACCGCGAATCGCTTTTAGCGTACATGACGCTAATTGGGGTACCTCTTTTTTTAAGGCAAATTCTCAAATAGAATAAAGTACGCTAAATGTTTCTGAACGTTATTTGAGGTACCCCGCTCAATACGGCTCATAACTGTAATTTAGTGCCCTTTTAAATAGTGTGGTGTACGGACTGTTAGATTTGTACTATTCCGTACCTTTTTAAATTTAAAAGTACATAAAATATAATAATATATAATTGCGTAAATATTTTATGGCATACGCAGATGTAAAAAAAACGCGACGGCGTACGATTTGAACAATTTCATACATATACATGTTTTAGTGTGGACATATTATGTGCCGAAAATTTGTACAAAGCAGTTTACAGATTAGAGTACATGATAAATTAGTATCATGGTGTACCCAAAAAAACCATAGTTGTTCAAATCGCGCGATTTTTTCCTTTTTTCCGATTGAAACGTATAATTGGTGACTTTTGAAAAAATCGTAAAAAAACTTCTACTGTAAACTGTAACTGGAAATTTACAGATACCTGTAAACTAATTACTGTAACTGTACATTTTTTTACGGATATGTACGGAATTAAACGGGAAATATGCGTCGTACTTATTGGTACTTTCTGTTAAGTGAACTGAACAGGAATACCAAGGAAGTTGTACGTTATATAATCGAAAATGTACGGGTACATTTTCGAAAAGAGACGTTGAACGTCACAATAATTTCGCGCGTTCAGTTTGAAATGTGTACGGGCGTCTTCTTCAATTTTTTTTGAAAGAAGTCGCAATGGAACATTGAAAACGAAACCGCGAGAAAGCCATGTTTGTCTTCAGATAGGCTCGGACAGACAAAATTTAATAATAATTTACCTTCGTGGCATACGAACCCGGGTACGCCAAGTGCATATTCTATCTTAAGGTTTACGACTGGGCTACCAGTTGGTGAAGAAGTTCCGATGACAGAATAGAGTGTGATAATTATATAAAGAGTTTATTGTTTTACCGCTCATTTAACGGGAAATCTTTCAAACTGCGTTATATGCAATAGTTTTTTGTTTTTTTATGTACGGAATAGTACGGAAGGAAATTCATTAACGATTTTTTGCGATCTGATCAAAAGGTTCAAGGTGTTTGTTACGTATAATTCGTCACGTACGGTACGTTCGCACTAATCGCCGTGAACAACTATGGAAAAAACACAATTTACCGTAAAGTACGCTAATTGTTTCATTACGCTATATTTTTTATTACGGGCGGACGAAACGTAAGATATGTAAAAGCGTACGAAAATGTCAGAATGGTTAGTGGATACCAACAGAAGCGTGAAACAATATCTTCCGTCAAAGATTTTCTTGCGGCTTCCGGTGGCCTCGCATCCTCCCTGGCGGAAGGCACATGTCATATGCGACGTGTACCCATCTGGTCACGCGGTCGTCGTGGATATTTGTTCACTTTTCCACGAGGCACGACGGTATTCGTTCAGGCGCTGAGAATTGACCTACTCCGGGTCACTTGTTGCGAACTGAAAGTGTCAGACGACGGCGTATCCGATAATGCATCCGACGGTCCACGTTTACGCCCATAAACGTGGAGAATCAAATCCCTCATTCAGTAGCCTTATTTTTTCTGACATTTTTTTTTCTTTGGTACGGCACTGTACGAAACAGTACGGCTTTCAGTAAACAACGTCATTTTTCCCCTAATGGAACCTTACCCTTAGACGTGATGTTTCGCCATTGGATACCATCCTCGCGAGATCGTTATTTTATTACTGTGGGGTAGGTCGAAATTGGAACGAAATGCGTACGGATGAATAAGGTGAGGAACTTTTTCTCGATCCGGAATGGCTCCAACTCCTTCGGAACAATGCATAGGTAAGTAAGTTTTGCCGGATTTTTAAAGCGAAAATCAATCAGCTGGCATAGAGACGCATAAAAATAGGGGAAACGGTGAGAAATAAGGCACAATTCGGATTAATGGAAAATACTAGTGTTGTGTATCGATGGCCCCTTGACGATATCCAATATGTACCTAATTATGGGTATACAATAACCGATATATCGCCTCAATATATAGAGAAGCTGAAATGTATCAAAGTGACGTTAGATTTCATTATCCGTCAAAGCACGGTGGTGATTGATGGCCACTGACTAAACCCCGTGCCACCCGGCACATATGGATGATATTAGTAGTTTTGATCTTTATTTGGGCATGGTCTCAGTCTTCAGTTTCAAGGGTAGTTTGTAGTGATTCAACTGTTTGTTTTAATGTTGTACTTGATTTATTTCTTTTTTGTTAGGGCTTGAAACCAACTTTGTTGTGTTTTTAGTCCTTCCGGATTCCAGTTTTTTACCTTTGTTGGTCAGAAATTCTTTTTAGTGACAATCATGTTTTGTATTTTGATGGTCTTACCATCGGTTTTTGGAATAAAATGTTATCTTTCCACTGACACACTCTATCATATCAATCACTTTGTCCGACTATTGTCCCTTACTGCAATTCATTGCATCACTTGTTTTAACATTTATATTTTATAAAGGCAAGAGGGTTGTAATAGGATTTCCTACCTCTAAAAAAATCCCATTAGTACAACCAACTTCGACCACACATTCCATACATTGGAAAATTACACATTCACATTGGACATCACACACATAAGGATAAACTTTAAATTAGAAGAAGCTTTTGTCCACAAAACATTAGCTTCGTCTCTTCCCCTAGTGGCTTAACCCTTCTTTTAAAGTATTTTCTATTGCATTCCACTCTTAAATATTATATCTCTTAAATATTATATCTCTTAACTACTAAAACACTACTTAGTTTGTAAGAGATTCAGTGCAAAAATATCATTACTCCAATTTGGTATTATTCGCTCAGGACCAAGATTAGTCAGATTTCCACAAACTTTTCCAAAGGAAAAAAAATGTTAACACTTCTCTTAGACTTCACTATTTATCCATCATCGACCTAGACTCGCCATGCCAGAGTCAACGCTCCGTTGAATAGGTTTTACTTGGGCCAATCATTGATCAACTAGGACTCAGACTAACCAATGCAAAAGCGTTCGAATTCTCTTGCTAACTACGTAGGATTTACTAACCAATCAAACGCTATATTTCACTACGTAACATTTACGTACAAAAGTGCGCGCCAATCGAAACGCGACTTCGCACGAACGCGCTTCGCAAATTTCACACGCAAAACTAACTACAAAATTACATAAAGTGAAAGTGACGTTTCATAATAAAAATTGTACGAAACGAACCATCGTGCGTACCAAAACGTGCACCTAAAATTCCGCCGCTAGTTTGACCCTTAGCCCGTTACAACGAACACCCACTCGTTATTTTGACCTTACGCTGTCGCCTAATTACACCAATTGCTATATATTTTAAAATACAACTTTAAATCGTGCGATTCTTTCGTTAACGTCTACCAAATGCATAACTCTATATTCGTAACATTTAAATACCTATTTACGAACAAGTTCGATCCACTGTTACTGTTACATCATCCCATCCTTATATTTAATTAACCTTAGTTAAAACACATTTTATTCTCAAGACGGGACTTCTATATTATTATCCCTCCAATTCCTTTGTAGAAACTTAGATTTTTTATCTTCTAAAGTTAACTCATTTTTTGGTCTTCCTAGATAATGCATTTGCTAGAATATATTATTGCCGGCCTTAAACCGTTGACCAACCCAATCTATTACCCATCTGTGGACCTCACGTTCTATAATTATTGAGGGATCCTATTCCAGTTCTCCTTCAATTAGTCGAAGATTTGTTGGTTTCAATTGACTAATGTGTATCACCGGATGAATTTTTGTTGAAGGCAGAAAGTTGAATTCAGCAGCAAGTGATGATATCATCTCGATTATTGTAAATAGTCCGATATACTTAAGAGCAAATTTCCTCGAACAATCCGATTATCCTTTGATCTTGCACCTATTATGAGTTGTTGAAAGCCTAACATTGTCACATGTGCTTACCACGCAATCAGCGCGTTTGCGGTTAGCATTTAATTCTTGCATTTTTTTTGCCTTCACTAACGCATCCCGGAGTGTTTTCCAAACTGTTTGAATGTATTCGCAAAACTCCGTTCTAGAAGCCCTAATCTCTTGAGTAACCCGTATTATTTAGTCTAATGCTTCTCTCGGTTGGTATCCGTCTGCAACTTCAAACGGTAAGAATCTTCTACTGGCATGTTAAAATAAATTGTATGCAAATTCCATTAATGGCAGTTTATATTCCCATGTGTATTGTGTTGATTTCCGTGAAATCTGGGATTCGGTATGTCCCATACTATGGAAAAGTGAGCCTGCTAGGGCTCCAACCTTGAACCTCTGACTTGAGCTATTAACGTACTAACCATGTGCCACCAGCTCGATGTAAAGCCTGGTGGGTCCGTACCAATTTATTTTAGGTGGCTTCGAGTGTGACGTATCACATTCTACATTGTAGTGAACTGGCATTCACATGCCAATCCAATCCAATATTCTAGATTCCACTGCAAATAGTCGTAAGCATTTCCTCCACTGTACAGTTTATATTTTCTGTCTGTCCATCTGTCTGAGGATGATAATAGGTACTCATTTTTAATCCAGTGCCTAAATTTTGCTGCTATTCTTTACAAAATGCAGACGTAATTTTGAATCTATATCACTGACTATAGAAAAAGGAAATCCATGATGTGTAACCACGTTGTCAAAATATAACTTTGCGATATCTACAACTGAATGAGTAGTTATGCAAGGGATAAATATTGCCATTTTATTAAACCTATAGACTACGACCATGATATTGCCATTTCTTCTAGATGTAGCTGTTGAATTATTAGATTTATAAAGCATTTTATAGGTCTGAATAGCTTAAGTGAAAATAGAAAAGAAAAGCGCAGGCAGTTTGCCTCCTCCTCTTCCCTCTATCCCCACATACTTGTTGCAGTCAGTGAAGAAAAGAGAGGGTGGTGGAGCCATGGCAACCTTAGATCCTTGGGCAGGTCAGAAGAAGTGACATAAGTCATTTCTAACAAAATTGTTAAGTCTGGCAGGACTCGAACCTCTGACCGTCAGAGCGAGGGATAGCTGTCAGCCTTAGCTGGTCTGTCGTTGAAGTCCGTTAGTGTACACGGGTTATGATTAGTATTTAATTATGTTAGAATTCACTAATCCGATTAACGGAATTACGGATAAGTAACATAGAAACAAAATGAAATATAGTGCCAAAGTGAAACCGCACTAAACAAATTTACCTGACATTAATTTTCAACGGCTAACATTTAAAGCTGATTCGGATTTGACGACATGCATCATCGCCGAGATCGGGGAATGGTCGCTTTGACATGACATGGAGCCACGTGGCAAGATAACATTGGGTGGCAAGAATCCCGGAGAGCATGAGGGGGAGTTCGGGGGAGAAAAGCGTCCACTTAATGGCCGAGTCGTACACTGACAGTACAGAAAGTACACTGGCCGAAATAGATGGCTCCTTTGGAATCTTCTGAACAGTTTCTACTTCTCCCTTATCCTTTGCTTGCGTGTCGATTTCCACCACGTCCTCCGCTTCTGTTGAAGTTTATACTAAGGGTTCCACATTTTGGTCCTTCTCGATCTGATCTGTACCTGCAAGATCATCATTTTTTTGAAATCTTGGATAGTTACGAAGCTCAAAGTCATCTATTTTTTGACTCAAATCTAATTTTGACTGTCTTTGTTTGCTTAAAGGGATTTATATATTTTGCTTCATCCATAACCACTAGATGCTTCACTAGGATTATATCTTCTCTCTTGAGATCATAGACTCTATATCCTTTTACATCTTCATCATATCCCAGTAGATATCCTGGTTTTCCTTTTGGATCCAACTTCCAGTTTGACTGAACTGTGTCTAAACTGAGCATTTGACTACCGAAAACCTTTAAGAGTGAAATATCTGGTTTTCGGCCGGTCCATCTCTTTTAGGGTGTTTGGCCTTTTACTGCCAAAGTAAGAACTCTATTTTTGATATAATTTGCATATTTCATTGCTTTGGCCCAAAACTTCTTTCCTATCTTTTTATCTGACAGCATACTCCTAGCACTATCACTCAGTGTTCTATTTACTCTTTCAACTACACCATTCTCCTCAGGATTTTCAAGAACTGTCTTTTGGTGTTGGACTCCATCTTCTCTCAGAAAATCCTTAAACTGGTTAGAGGTATACTCTCCACCATTGTCACTCCGTACTCTCTTGATTGAGGTTTCATGGAGTTTTTCACTCCATGCTTTATATTGCCTAAAACATTCTCGAGCCTCTGACTTATTTTTCAAAAAATACACCCTGGAATACCAAGATCATTCATCAGTGATAATCATCATAAATCTCTTCCTCCCAGGTGGGGGCATTTTGGCCGGCCCCCAAATATCTGTGTGTACTAAATGTAGAATCTTTTATCATTTATAAATGGTAGTTTTTGGGAAGGGTAACCTTTGTGCTTTACCTTGAGCACATCCACTAAAATCACTTAGATTCTCACTCTCACCGAACTGAATCCCTTCCACTACCCCCATCTTTTTCATCTCTTTTAACTTTTCTAGATTCACATGCCCAAGCCTCTTATGCCACAACATTATTTAATGAACATCAGCATAATAAAGTTTCTTCTTTTCATTGCTTAAAATCAGCCTAAACATCCTTTAGTTACCTTTTTCAGCACTGAAATAAACTTCCTCCTCAAAACTAGTAGTAAAAACTCCTTTCGTAGTACTTATATCAAAACCTTTATCATCTAATACAGACGTGGCGATGAGGTTTTTTTTCAGCTTTGGAATAAACAATACATCGGAGAATGTAACTATGGATGTCTTTCCTTCTACTTACACTTTCAGATCACCAATCCTACAAGAGTAATAGTGACTATCCTGCTATCCTCGTACTCTATCTCTACGGTGGGAATCTTTGTTATTTAGTGAACCTGTGTTTATCCTTACACATGTGCATAGAGGCACTTCAAACTACAATCTAGCCTGCTTCACCATTCAATCCACCGAAAGCATATTTTTGCTTTCATGGAATTTCGACCTCGTTTTTCGCTTCCAACTCCTCATCCAATAAGAGATCATCGTCCTTGTCCTCAGATTCTGCCTCATATACTTATGTCACAAGGGCCTTTTTCATTCCTCTCGGGAGTCCACCGATCTGCCCCTGCTTTAACCGCAACTTGGTTAACTTAGTGCACTCCACCATATAGTGCCATTGTTTATTACAAAAGTGGCACTAACCCTTGGGAGTCTTTGGTCTAAACTCGTCCGTCTGATTTTTTTCTGCCCCCCCTACTATAATTTCCGACCAGATTCCTAGAATCATTGTTCCTCCAATCAGTCGAAGCTACCAAGGCTTGCCCACACTTTCCTCCCCTTCGGATCTCAATCGTATTATCCCGAACGAGAAACATCCCTACCACTGAATTCCATATCCACCTTGAGTCTGACAAGTCTTGCACATAGTTTACTATGTTCTCGAACTCATCTGGTAACTTCATGAGCAAGCAGTTAACCTTAAACTTTTCAATTTCAACCTGTACAGCACTCTCTAGCTCCATGAAAAGTGTTGCGAGTTCATTACAAAAATCCAACATCTTCCCCCCCCTTATATACATATGCCTCTATTTTCTGATCAGCCAACTGTTGTTAATGAATCATACCACTTCAGTACATCTCTATGAGAGCCATCCAAAGATCGGATGCCTTCTCTACGTTGAAATTAGGATATGTAAGCCCTTGAGTAAGATGGCAGAGGATGAAGTGCTTTGACGTCATATTGTTGTAGTCCCAAGTATCGGTATCATTCTCCTCGTTCATCGGAATAGGTGACATGAATGTCGAACAGGTTGCTATTGGTGTGACTATCTCCTTCTCCTTTCCTTTGTCCACTACCTCCCCTTCCTTTGTCTCCTCCGTTGGAGATGGATATGCATCTCTGGTTAATCTGCTTCCTGTAAACCCTAAAGGGATCCCAAGACTGGATGGATGCCTCACCGGTCGACTCACTATTCCCCAAAATCTTTTCTCACATAGAGCTTCTGTCATCATACTTTCCTAGTATATGAAGCCATTTCCATTGAAGATGGGTGCAATTCTGTGTCCCCCATTGGACTACATACTTTCCCAGTATATGAAGCCAGTTCCATTGAAGATAGGTGCAATTTTGTGTCCCCCATTGGACTACAGAATTCAAAAAGCCTCTAAATAGTATTTGGCTAACCCTTTTTCAGCTAGGATCACACATACCGAAGCTGGCAAATTAACAATCTGACTGCACCCTTGTGCATTTTGGACTCCTCTGAGTCCGAAGCAAAAGTAATAACTGAAAACGCCCAACCAAGCGATTAGATTTCAAGTGGCAAAGATGCCAAAATATATACAAGCTCAGTGGGAGAGAGGCGACTACCTCCTAAATCTCCTAAGTCCTAAACCCCTATCTACTGATGTATGAACCAATAATAGAACTGTAAAGTACAGAAAGGTAGGTCTAAATAGAAATATAGAAAGAAGCCGAGGCAGTCTACCTCTAACTTCTCTCTCCAAACTCTCAAACTTGTCGCAGTCACTGAGAAATTGGAGAGGGAGCTAGAGCCATGGCTACCTAGGCTAACCAGAAGTTTACGCGATTATATATTAGTTAGGGGTTTTATTGCTAAAAAGATAGTGCCAGCTACAGGATTGGATCCTTGTACCTACCGGCCGCCAGGCCGACGGTAGACGGTAGCCTTAGCCGTTAAGTCTTCATCGGATGTTACGCAATATAGGGTACGATATTTATTTAAATGTTATTAAGTAAGAAAATTCATTTAAATATAACTAATTACGGGAGACATAGATCCATAATTATAAAAGTACGGATAGCGGTACGGATAAAAAACCAATACCGCGCATTTGTTTCTTTATAGAAAAGAATATCGCACATGCATTTATTACGGCTACGATTAAATATGAATTTAATCGGGCGGCCGGAATTAACGCCGAGATCGCGGAAAAGGATTTCGGCGGTTTATGGACATCGCCACATCGGACGACACGTGGCGGAATAACATTGGATAGCGACATCTCCGAGGATTACGGGAACAAATGCGGACATACCACGTGTCGACATTTAGGCCATGTCGTAGGATGTTCGTACAGAAAGTACACCGGCAATTGTACTTTTGTGTACGGAGCTGCATTCTGATTGGCTCCGTACATCAGTAGATAGAATCTGTGAGAGAGATAGGACTTAGAAAAATTAGGAGATAGGACCCTCTCTCCCAGAGAGCTTCTATACAAAAGGTCAACTTTGACCCTCCATAACTTACTGCTCAAAGGAGCAAATTCACAGATTTTTTTTGCTATCGACTCAGGGGAGTGTTGTCTTCCCAGAGGTGAGGTGGGTCAGAGTTTTGGTCTGCCAGGGTGGCAGTTATTTTTGCTGAAACACAAAGGGGTCACGGTTATCCTAGAGGCTTTCTGGAAGCTGTCCACTCTGAGGACTTATGGAGGTCTTAGAGTTTCACGTTATGGGCCCACCCTCTAGGGTACCAATCTTTAATAGAACTGGCCTCATATATTGGGAAAGTATGATGATAGGAGCTCTATGCGAAAAAAGGTTTTGGGGGATTGGGAGTGGACGGTTGGGGCGTCCATCAAGTCTTGGAATTCCTCCAAGGTTTGGAGGAAACAGATTCACCAGAAAAGAGGATCCACCTTCAACGGAGGAAACAAAAGAAGGAGAGGTGGTGGAGAAAGGAAAGGAGAAGGAGGCGACCACACCAATAACAACTGGTTCGGCATTCATGTCACCTATTCCGAGGAACGAGGAGAATGATACTGAAACCTGGGACTTCAACAATATGGCGGCAAAGCACTTCATCCTACGCCATATCACCCAAGGACTTGCATGTCCTCATTTGCAGGTAGAAAGGGCATCTGATCTTTGGATGGCTCTCATAGAGATGTACCGAAGTGGTACGATTCAGCAACAACAGTTGGCTGATCAGAAAGTTAAGGAGTATGTATACAAAGGGGGGAAGATGTTGGATTTTTGCAATGAGCTTGCTACACTATTTATGGAGCTAGAGAGTGCGGGAAAAGATTTTAGTGAAAAAAAAAAGGTTAACTGTTTACTGATGAAGTTACCCGATGAGTTCGAGAACATAGTCAACCGTGTGCAGGACTTGCCGGACTCAAGGTGGATATGGAACTCAGTGGTAGGGATGATTATCGTTCGGGAGAATACGATTGAGATCCGAAGAGGAGGAAAGAGTGGCCAAGCCTTGGCAACTGCGACCGATTGGAGGAACAAGGATTCTCGAAAACCGGTCGGAAACTACGGGGGGAGGGAGCAGAAAAATCAGACCGACGAGTTCGGACCAAGGGCTCCCAAAGGTTTATGTCATTTTTGTAAGAAACCTGGGCACTATATGGTAGAGTGCACTAAGCTAACCAAGCTTCGGTTAAAAGAGGGGCAGACTGCTGGTACCCCGAGAGGAAAGAAAAAGGCCCTTGTGACACAGGTACATGAGGCGGAATTCGAGGACGAGGACGATGAGCTCCTTTTGGATGAGGAGTTGGAGGCGAAAAACGAGGTCGAAATACCACGAAGGCAGAAATGTGCTTACGGTGGATTGAAAGGTGAAGCAGGCTGGATTGTAGATTCAGGTGCCTCCATGCACATGTGTAAGGATAGGCACCTGTTCACTAAGATAAGAAATATTCCCACCGTAGAGATAGAGTACAGGGATGGGAGGATAGTCACCACTACTCTTGTAGGATCGGTAGATTTGAAAGTGTTAGTAGTAGGAAAGACATCCATAGTAACATTCTCTGATGTATTGTTTATTCCGGGGCTGAACAAAAACCTCATCTCTACATCTGTATTAGATGATAAGGGTTTTTTTACTAGCACTAGGGAAGGAGTCTTTACTGCTAGTTTTGAGGAGGATGTCTATTTCATTGCTGAGAAAGGTAGCCATGGGATATTTAGGCTGGTTTTAAGTAATGAAAAGAAAAAACTTTATTATGTTGGTGTACATGATAATATGATGTGGCATAAGAGGCTTGGGCATGTGAATCTAGACAAGTTAAGAGAGATGAAAAAGATGGGAGTGGTGGAAGGGATTACGTTTAGTGAGAATGATAATATAAGTGATTGTAGTGGATGTGCTTAAGGTAAAACACACAGATTACCCTTTCCTAAAACAACCACCTATAAGGGAGAAAAAAATTATAGATCTAGTACACACAGAGATTTGGGGACCAGTTAAAGTGCCCTTATCGGGGGGGAAGAGATTTATGATGATTATCACTGATGATTGGTCTCGGTATTCCCGAGTGTAATTTTTGAAAAACAAGTTCGAAGCTCAGGATTGTTTTAGACAATATAAAGCATGGAGTGAAAAACTTCATGAAACTCTAATCAAGAGAATAAGGAGTGACAATGGTGGAGAGTATACTTCTAACCAGTTTGAGGATTTTCTGAGAGAAGATGGGGTCCGACACCAAAAGACAGTTCCAGAAAACTTGGAACAGAATGGGGTAGCAGAAAGGTTAAATAGGACACTAAGTGATAGTGCTAGAAGTATGTTGTCGGATAAGAAGATAGGAAAAAGGATTTGGGCAGAAGCAATGAACTGTGCTAATTACCTCAAAAATAGAGTTGTTACTTCAGCTATAAAAGATCAAACACCTTATGAGAGATGGACAGGCCGGAAACCAGACTTATCTCACTTAAAGGTTTTCGATAGTTAAGTATTCAGTGTAGATACAGATCGGTCTAATTGGAAGCTAGATCCTAAAGGAAAACCAGGATACTTATTAGGATATGACGAGGATGTTAAAGGATATAGAGTTTATGATCTAAAAAGGGAAGATATAATCTTAGTAAAGCATCTAGTAGTTATGGATGAAAGAAAGTCTGTGGATCCCTTCAAATATACAAAGTCAGTAAAAATCAGATTTGAGTCAGAAAATTCCGATGACTTTGAGCTCCCTAACTATCTAGGTTTTAGAGAAGATGACATTCTTGCAGATACAAATCAGACCGAAAAGGACTCGGCTGTGGAAACGCGAGTGACAACTCTACCCGAAGCAGAAGACGTGGTGGAAATTGATTCGGAATCAAGGGATAGGGGAGAAGTCGAGTTTGTTCGAAAAAATCCACGAGAACCATCTATTCCGGCCTTAGATTTTGAGGGGGGAAGGAGAAGTAGCAAAAGACTACAAGAAAAACAGATTAATAACAAGGTAACTAAACTATCTCATCAAGATGAACCTCAAACTTATGGAGAGGCGATGACTTGTCCAGAAAGAAACAGGTGGAAGACAGCCATCAATGAGGAGATGGCTTCAATCATGGCAGCCGATACTTGGGAGCTGGTGGATTGTCCACCTAACCGAAAACCAATTGGTTGTAAGTGGGTTTTCAAATTAAAACTGAACCCAGATAACACAATCGAGGGCTACAAGGCCCGATTAGTGGCAAAGGGATTTACAAAAAAAAAAGGGAATTGACTACGAGGAAACCTTTGCCCCGGTGGTCAGATTTCCCTCTGTCCGCATACTTCTCAGCCTAGCAGCAGCGGAAGACATGGAAGTGCACCAGATGGACATCAAAACAACCTTTTTGCATGGAGAATTGGAAGAGGAGATCTTCATGCGACAACCCGAAGGGTTTGTGGAGGAAGGAGAGGAGAGTAAGGTATGCCGGCTGATTAAATCTCTTTATGGTTTGAAACAGGCGCCTCGACAGTGGAATAAGAAGCTTGATGAGTTTCTTACCGGTCTGGGATATATCTGGATCAGCTCAGATATCTCAATCTATGTTTTCGAAGATGAGGAAGGTTTTATATTTATTGCTATTTATGTTGATGATTTGCTTGTTTTAAGTAAGTCAATGGAAAATATTAATAAACTGAAAACCGATCTTAAGGGGAGATTTGAAATGAAGGATATGGGGGAAGCAAAATATATTTTGGGAATTCAAGTAGAGAGAGACCGAAAAAGAAAAATTATAAGATTGACTGAAAAGAAAGCAATAGGGAACATGCTTGAAAAATTTCAAATGGATAAAGCTAATAGTTGTACAACTCCAATGGAGTGGAAGAAGGGAAGTGAGAAGAGTGAGGAAGAAGGAGTCATAGTCTTAGACGAGGAATTATCTCCTGAAGAAAAGAAGTTCATGCAGACTATTCCTTACAGGCAAGTAGTGGGAAGTCTAATCTATTTTATGAATTGTACCCGGCCGGATTTAGCTGCAGCTGTAGGAGTGCTGAGTAGAAGTCTAAATGCTCCCACTAAGAGGGATTGGGAGGCAGCTAAGAGAGTCCTTAGATATTTGATAGGAACTAGAGATCTATGGTTGCATTTGGGTGGGGAAGATGCTGACATCACTACTTAGAGTGATGCCAGTTATGGTGATGCTCCGATGAGGAGATGCACTTCTGGATATGTATTATATGTGGGTGATGGGGCTTGCTGTTGGAGTAGCAAACATCAAAAAGTTATTGCTCTGTCCACCATGGGGGCTGAGTATATGGCCTCTTGCTCTGCTGTAAAAGAATTGATGTGGGTCAAGTCTTTGCTTCGTGAGCTTAGTCACCTTAAGAGTGGTGTGCAAAAAATATTTTGTGATAATCAGGCAGCAATCGCTATTTCTGCCAATCCTAAACATCATTTTAAAGCCAAACACATAGACATCAGACTCAACTTTATTAGAGAGAAAGTAGAAAACAAAATAATCAGTTTAGAGTACCGACCAGATAGTGAGATGGTAGCAGATATGATGACCAAACCTGTGCCTTCCCCTAAGCTAATTTTTTGCAAGGAGAAGTGTGGTATGAAATTAAAGATTGACTAGAAAATAAGGGGAGTGTAGAAATTAATGATCCATTTAAAGTATTTTCTCGGTCTAAATAGAAATATAGAAAGAAGCCGAGGCAGTCTACCTCTAACTTCTCTCTCCAAACTCTCAAACTAGTCGCAGTCACTGAGGAATTGGAGAGGGAGCTAGAGCCATGGCTACCTAGGCTAACCAAAAGTTTACAGGATTATATATTAGTTAGGGGTTTTATTGCTTAAAAGACAGTGCCGGCTACAGGATTTGATCCTTGTACCTACTGGCCGGCAGGCAGACGGTAGACGGTAGCCTTAGCCGTTAAGTCTTCATCGGATGTTACGCAATTTAGGGTATGATATTTATTTAAATGTTATTAAGTAAGAAAATTAATTTAACTATAACTGATTACGGGAGACATAGATCCATAATTGTAAAAGTACGGATAGCGGTACGGATAAGAAACCAATACCGCGCATTTGTTTCTTTATAGAAAAGAATATCACACATGCATTTATTACGGCTACGATTAAATGTGAATTTAATCGGACGGGCGGAATTAACGCCGAGATCGCGGAAGAGGATTTCGGCGGTTTATGGACATCGCCACATCGGACGACACGTGGCGAAATAACATTGGATCGCGCCATCTCCGAGGATTACGGGAACGAATCCGAACATACCACGTGTCGACATTTAGGCCATGTCGTAGGATGTTCGTACAGAAAGTACACCGGCAACTGTACTTTTGTGTACGGAGCTGCATTCTGATTGGCTCCGTACATCAGTAGATAGAGTCTGTGAGAGAGATAAGACTTAGAAAAATTAGGAGATAGGACCCTCTCTCCCAGAGAGCTTCTGTACAAAAGGTCAACTTTGACCCTCCATAACTTACTGCTCAGGGGAGCAAATTCAGAGATTCTTTTTGCTATCGACTCAGGGGAGTCTTGTCTTCACAAGGGTGAAGTTGGTTAGAGTTTTTGTCTGCCAGGGTGGAAGTTATTCTTGCTGAAACACAAAGGGGTCAGAGTTATCCTAGAGGCTTCTTGGAAGCTGTCCAATCTGAGGACTTATGGAGGTCTCAGAGTTTCAAAAGGTACTGTGGCTGGTGTACTTTCTGTATGGTATGTGTACGACTCGGCTATTGAGTGGACGCGCGTCTCCCCCAAATTCGCCCTCATGCTCCACGGGATTCTCGCTATCTAATGTTATCCTACCACGTGGCTCTAGGTCATGTCACGCCCGAAAACCGCCAAAGCGACCATTTCTGGATCTCGGCGATGATGCGTGCTTTTGATTTCAAATTGGCTTTTAATATTAGCCGTTGAAAAATAATGTCCGGTAACTTTGTTTCGTGCGGTGTACATTTGCACTATATTTGTCTTCATGTTATTTATCCTTAATTTCGTTAACTAGATTAGTGAATTCTAATGTATTTAAATACTAATTGTACCCTATGTACTCTAACGAACTTCAACGACGGACCGACTTAGACTGACGGCTATGCCTCACTTTGACGGTTAGAGGTTCGAGTCTTGCCGGACTCAACCTTTTGTTAGAAATGACTTATGTCACTTCTTCTGACCTGCCTAAGAAGCTAAGGCAACCATGGGTCCACTACCTTCTCTCTTTTTGAGTGACTACAACAAGTATGGAGAATACAGGAAAGAGGTGGAGGCAGACTGCCTACGCTTTTCTTTTTTGTTTTCACTTAAGCTATTCAGACCTAGAAAATACTTTATAAATCTAATTATTCAACACTCCCCTTATTTTCTAGTCTAATTTAAACTTTTCTTTTAGTCCACACATCTCTCTACAATATTTCAATTTGGATGAGGGCAAAGGTTTGGTCATCATATCAACAATCATTTCTCCATCTGGTTTATACACAAGATTAACAATTTTGTTTTCGACTTTTTCCCTCACAAAACTTAGCCTTATGTCCATGTGTTTAGCTTTAAAATGATGTTTTGGATTGGCTGCAATTGCAATTGTAGCCTGATTATCACAAAAGACTTCATGCACCCCTTTTTTCATGTACCCCAGTTCTTGCAGCAAAGACTTTACCCATATCAATTCTTTCACAATAGAACAAGAGGCCATGTATTCAGCCTCCATCGTGGACTGAGCAACCACCTTTTGTTGCTTGCTACTCCAACAGCTAGCACTTTCCCCACATACAATACACACCCAGAGGTGCATCTTCTCATAGGTGCATCTCCATAACTGACATCACTCCAAGTGGCAATGTGATGTGCTCCCCTCCTAAATGCAACCATAATTCCCTTGTACCCACCAAATATCTCATGACTTTGTTTGCTACCTACCTGTCTCTCTTTATAAGATCAATAAGACTCCTACTAAGAACTCCACCTGGTGCCGCTATGTTTTTGCCTAGTACAATTCATACAGTATATTAGACTTCGTACAACGTGCCTGTAATGAATAAACTTCGTAAACTGTCTTTCTTCAGAACTCACGTGATCCTCTAAGATTATTAGTCCTTCTCTTATACTCCCATCACTTATTTTCTTCAAGTCCATAGGAGTGGTACAGTTGTTTGCGTTTTCCATTTGGAATTTCTCGAGCATATTTCCTATAACCTGTTTCTGAGTAAGTCTGGTTATCCTTTTTCCCCTATCTCTCTCCATTTCTATCCCCAAGATATAACTTGCCTCTCCTAGATCTTTCATATCAAACTCGCTTCTAAGATCTTTCTTTAACTCATTGATTTTTTCCATAGATTTACTCAGCACTAGCAAGTCATCCACATAAATTGCAATGAAAATAACTCCATTCTCATCCTTAAACATATAATTAGAATGGTCTGAACTAATCCGAATATATCCCAAGCCGGTGAGAAACTCATCTAGTTTTTTATTCCATTGCCTGTGAGCTTGCTTAAGTCCATATAAAAACTTTATAAGTGTGGAAACTTTGCTCTCCTCACCTTCCTCTACAAATCCTTCTAGTTGTCGCATGAAGATTTCTTCCCCTAACTCACCATTTAGGAAGGCGGTCTTAATATCCATCTGGTGTATTTCCATGTCTTCTGCTGCCGCTAGACTAAGGAGAATCCTTACTCATGGGAATATACCACAGGAGCAAAGGTCTCTTCATAATCTATCTCTTCCTTTTGAGTGAACCCATTTGCTACCAATCGAGCCTTATATCTTTAAATTGTATTGTTTTGGTTCAGTTTCAGTTTAAACACCCATTTGCACCCAATCGGTTTTTTGTGTTCAGAGGGCAGTCCACTAGTTCCCAAGTATTTTCTTCCATGATGGATGCCATCTCATCATTTATGGCTCTTACCCATCTATCTTTCTCTGGACTGTCAATTGCCTCTGGGTATGATTGAGGCTCACTAGGGTGAGACAACTTAGTTACCTTGTGAGCGCCTTGTCTTTCCTGCAGCCTTTTGCTGCTCTTTTGTCCTCCTTCAAAGTCAGAAGCTAGGATGGAGGGAAGTCTCGGGTTTCTCCATTCTGTCTCATCGGCTCCCCTATCCATGGAAGTAGGTTCCATCTCCTCCTTTTCTGTCTCCTCGAAGTGTGTAGGGATTTGGGCAGATTTAGGTTTTTCTCCTTTATCGTGGATCTCCCCTGAATTTGCAATCACTTTTTCACTCATGTCTCTTCTGGGAAGATCAAAGTCTTCCTCACCCTCGGACTCAAAGCTGATTTTTATCTTCTTGGTGTATTTGAAAGGGGCAAATGATTTCCTTTCATCCATGACAACTAGATGCTTTACCAGAATGATATCTTGTTTAGCTAACTCATATAATCTATATCCCTTGACATCCTCATCATATCCCACAAAATATCTCGGTTTTTGTTTAGCATATAATTTCCAGTTCTTCCTATCTGTGTCAAGACTGTAAACTTGACTACCGAATACTTTCAGGTGAGAAATATTTGGTTTCCTTTCAACCCATCTCTCATAAGGTGTCATTCCTTTCACAACTAAGGTAAGGACTCTATTCTTGATGTAGTTAGCACAGTTCATGGCCAAAGCCCAAAAACATTTTCCTATCCTTTTGTCGGCCAACATACTACATACACTATCTTCTAGAGTCCGGTTCAACCTCTCAGCTACCCCATTTTGTTCTAGATTATAAGGTACAAATTTTTTATGCTGAACTCCCTCCTCCCTCAAATATTCCTCAAACTAGTTAGAGGTATATTCTTGAAACTCTGAGACCTCCATAAGTCCTCAGAGTGGACAGCTTCCAAGAAGCCTCTAGGATAATCCTGACCCCTTTGTGTTTAAGCAAAAATAACTGCCACCTTGGCAGACAAAAACTCTGAACAACTTCACCCCTGTGAAGGCAAGACTCCCCTGAGTCGATAGCAAAAAGAATCTCTGAATTTGCTCCCCTGAGCAGTAAGTTATGGAGGGTCAAAGTTGACCTTTTGTACAAAAGCTCTCTGGGAGAGGGGGTCTTATCTTCTAATTTTTCTAAGTCCTATCTCTCTCACAGACTCTATCTACTGATGTACGGAACCAATCAGAATTGAGTTCCGTACGCAAAAGTATAGCTGCCGGTGTACTTTATGTACGGACATTGTACGACATGGCCAAAATGTCGACACATGTCAAATCCGGATTCGGTGCCATAATCTCCGGAGATTCCACAATCCAACGGAATTTCGCCACGCGTCATCCGATGTGGCGATGGCCACAAACCGCCGAAATCTTCCTCCGCGATCTCGGCGCTAATCCCGGCCGTCCGATTAAATTCGGCTTTAATCGTAGCCGTAATAAATACATGCGCGGTATTTGTTTCATTTACGAAACAAATGCGCGGTACTAATTTTTGTCCGTACCGTAAGTCGTACATTATATATTACTGGATCTATGTATCTCGTAATTCATTTTAGTTAAATGGTTTATCGCACGTATACATATTTAAATAAATATCAAACTATATGCTACGTAACACTACCGTTAGACTTAACGGCTAAGGCTACCGGCTATATCCTATCTGCCGTCTGGAAGGTATAAGGATCAAATCCTGCCGCCGGCACATACCTTTTAATTAATAAATAAACCCTAATATAAATTCTCGTAAACCTCAGGATAGCCAAGGTAGCCATGGCTCTAGCTTCCTCTCCAATTTCTCAGTGACTGCGACAAGTTTGAGAGTTGGAGAGAGAAGTTAGAGATAGACTGCCTCGACTTCTATATTTCTTTTCAGACCTAGAAAATACTAATAAAACCATTAGTTTCTACAATTCTCCCCTATTGTCACTTCTTCTTCTCTTAATAGGGGTTTCGTGTAACATCTCACTCTAGGATTTATATTCTTTGAATTAAGTTGGTGCTTTAGACTTTGTTTTTAGGAAGTAGACTCTAGGGTATCTGGACCAGTCATCAGTAATTGTCATCATGAACCTCTTACCTCCCACCAAAGGCACTTTTGCTGGTCCCCAAATATCTATGTGGACCAGATTTAGTACTTTCTCACCTTTTTATGTGGCAATTTTGGGAAAGGGAAGTTTGTGAGCTTTATGTTGAAAAGGGGTAATTAATAGTTCACTTTTCTAATTTATTTCCACTTTAAAGAGAGAGAGTGAGGATCAAAGGCACGCCATGGCTGCCGCAATATTAAGAAAGTGGTAGATTTAGAAGTAGAGGATATTTTACCAATATGGTGCCTTGGTCCAGATTTGAACCAACAACTGCGGACAACTATGTAGTCGTACGTCTTATCCACTAAGGCGTTATCAAAAAGATACACGTGACGGGTTTCAAAGATATATAAACATTAACGCGATAGCTAATTAACACTAGACTAATGAAGAGGAATAATTCATGCATGTACGCGAATCTCAACCGTGTAAAATATGTTTTGATCGGTTGGCCAGCATTATAGCCACCAAACGAAGTGAGATTTTGGCGGCATAGGGAGATAGCGTAACGCGGTGCCACATGGCGCCACATTATTTGATATCGGAGAAGATGGGAGGAGGAACCATGGCTCACGATTTTGACAGGTGTCACCTTGTAGACCTTCTCGTACAATGGTCGTACAATAAGTACATCGTCCATTCTACCTTCTTGTACTATATAATGTTCCTATTGGACTTTGGTTAAGTAGTAGGTAGTCGTGAGTAGGCAGACCAAGACTTAGTGATATTTAGGGACCTCTCTCTAAGAGAGCTTGTAACTATAAAGGTCATCTTTGACCAACCATAACTTACTGCCCAAGGGAGCAAATTCAATGATTCTTTTTGCGTTTGACTCCGGGGAGTCTTCTCCTCATAGGGGTGAGTGTGGTTATTATATTTTTGTGCCTGAGCGGCGCTTATTCAATGGGAAAGTGGAAGGGGCAAATATTATCCTAGAGGCTGCTCAATTTGTGGGTAAATAGAGACCACATAATTTCACGTTATGAGCCCTCCCTCTAGGGTGCCTATATTTGATGGATCATACTTTTTGTATTGGGAAATGATGATGGAAGGAGAACTATTTTATAAGCATCTATGGGGCATAGTGTTTGGACAAATTCGATGCCCACCTCCACCTGGGTTTGGAGGGACACGTTTTTCTGGCACATCTGTCACTACAGTAGCCAGAACAGCTACCACCATCAACGAGGATGAAGATGAGGAAGGAGAGGAGATTGTCATGGAAGGAGAAAAAAGAGGAGTTGCAACTCGAGTGACACCATTGTCGAACGCGATAACGGCAGCAGCACCACCATCAACGTTGACAAGGGTTCACACTGACAGATCAGAGTATGAGAAGTGGAACTACAAAGACAAGGTTGCTAAGCTTTGAATTTTTAAAAGTGTAGCAAAGGGCATTGCCATTCCCCTTATGCATGTCAAATCTTCATCTCAGATTTGGATATCACTAGTTAACAAATATAAAAGTGGATAAATGTAGCAGTAATAGATGGCAGAAAATAAGATCGCAACTTATACTGGGGAGAAGCATGAATAATTATAGTCATGGTCTGAGAGACAAAGAGTGAATACATTAATGATGAAACTACTTAAAGAGTATGAGAATATCATTAACCGATTGCAGGACATAGGGGATAGCAATTGGAATTGGGATGACACATTCGGAATGATTTTTGTGAAAGAAAGCACTATAGAGATTAGCAAGGGGAGTCCAAGTGTTCAAGCATTGTCTGCAAGAACTGGTTGGCAGAAGCGTGATGAGGAGAGAGGGAAAGATCCCTGTTGAAACTTTGGTGGAAGAGGACAAAGAGGTGGCAGATTTGATAGACAGGGGAGAGGAACTTCTCGAGGAGGATTATGTCACTTCTGCAAGAAACCGGGACACTATATGGCAGATTGTGTCAAACTTGCAGATCTTCGACTGAAAGATGGACAAGGAACCTCAAAGGATGGAGGAAAGAAAAAGGCTTTCCTGACTCAAGTTCATGATGAGGAAGAGGACGAAGAAACCGAACAGGAAGCGGAGCTTGAGGAGCTTCTTCTTAATCCAAAAACCACTGAAAAGCATGTCGACATTCCACGGAGACAAAAGTGTGCTTTTGAAGGTAAGAGGGATCCACCCGAGGATGGGTGGATCATATACTCAAGGGCCTCAATGCATATGTGCAAAGATAAGAGGTGGTTCACTAAACTGATAAAGATCCCAACAGTTGAAATAGAGTACGGAGATGGTAGAGTAGAAACCACAAGTCTTGTTGGAACTGTTGGCTTGAAGGTTTTAGTTGATGGAAAGGCCTCAATTGTAACACTCTTAGACTTTCTTTACATTTCACAGCTTAGCAAGAACATATTGTCAACAGCTGTCCTAGATGAAAAGGAGATGGAAACATGAACGAGGAACGAAATCTTCACAACAAGCTTTGATAATGAGGTTGATTTCATAGCTGAGAAGGGCAGTCAAGGGATGTTCAGAATTTTTCTTTGCAATGAAAAGCGTGTTCTCTACTCGTGTGCAAGTGAGATGATGCTTTGGCACAAAAGGTTGGGGCATGTGCATCTAGATAGATTAAATAAATTGAAGAAAAATGGAAAAGTGGAGGGTATTACTTTTGAGGATGATGAGTCATTTGATGATTGTAGTTGATGTTCCCATAGGAAAATTCATAGACTTCCATTTCCAAAGGCAACCACATTTAGGAGAGAGAAAGTAATAGATCTAGTTCACACTGATGTTTGGGGACTTGCTAGGTATGCTTCACATGGGGGGAAGAGATGGATGTTAACCATCACAGATGATTGGTCTAGATACACGAAGGTATACTTTCTCAGACATAAGTCAGAGGTATTAAGATGTTTTAAAGAGTTTAAAGTATGGAGTGAAAAACTACATGAAACCTCAATAAAAGAGATAAGAAGTGATAATGGGAAAAAATACACCTCAAGGGAATTTGACGAATATCTTAAAAAAGATGGAATTCATCATGAGAAAACAGAACCCTATAATCCAGAAAAAAATGGAGAAGCACAAAGAGTGAGTAGAACTTTAGGAGATATGTCCAGTTGTATGTTAACTGATAAGAGGATAGGGTTGCAATTTTGGGTTGAGTTTTGTTGTTTTGAAAAGTTTGTTTCGTGCGTACGCGACAGTTCGTGTGCTATGGAATTTAATGTGGAGGTTCGAATGGATTCATGGATTGGGGGAGCGAACGAACGGATATAACTTAAGTGATGTAAAAGACTCATTGAATGGCGTGTTCAAGCATTGACAAATGGACGGTGGATCGCGAAGCGATCCGATGTGGAATAAACGAAATATTGAAACAGGCACCGCCGGTACGGCGCAGTTGCGACGCAGACGGGACAACGCAACTGCGGTTATTTTGGATGAATATGCGCCGCCGGTATGGAGCCGCTGCGACGCAGACGAGTCAACGCAGCTGCGGTTACCTTGATATGATCCGCACGGACAAAGTTGCTTACGCAGCTGCGGATAATGTAACTAGTATAGAGATTGAGTAATGATATTTGTTTAGTGGTTACTTAGTGGTAGCTTGGTTTTTGACGTACGAAGATTGTGGAGATGTCGGTGTAAATATTATGTACAACATAGGTTTGTCTTTTTGCTAATTAGTTATTAGTGTAGATTTGTTCGGTCTGACATACCTCGAACTATTCGGGTATACTTACAATAGTTAAGGTAGATGGTAGATACCGTACGGCTGGTATGCCTCCGTACATTGAGTAGTGAACTCTCTGAGTATAACTTGTAGGGCTTAGAATATTTTGAGTATCACAGTCAAGTTTAATAAAAGCAATGTCAAACTGTTTTATGCATCTTTGACCTGTTGGTGTGATCACTCTGTTTAGTGCATTCATGTAAAACTTTGTGGAGATATTCTATGATATAGAATATATATGTGTGTAAAGTTTCATACTATTCAGGAATCTGTGTAAGATTCTATGAGCCGTCTAAGTGGTTAGTTTGTGAAGCTGTCAGCTGTTTTTGTGAAACTCTGGAGCTTATATCTTCTAGATTCCTTGGTGGATTTGGCTGTAACTTTGGGAGCTTACATTGTCTATAATATTCTGCCTATTGGTGCAGTTCAAAGTGATTTTGTTTATTGTGGAGTAATCTGTGCTGTCGTAAACACAGCTGTTTGAAAGGTAGTCTGTGGTGCTTCCGTGAGTAATCCATGGCTGAAATAGGCTATGGACAACAGGTTTGTGAACTATGCTAATTTCATCAGAAATAGAGTCCTTACTTCAACAAATAAGGAGGAAAATCCGTATGAGAGGTGGACAGTAAGAAAGCCTGATTTGTTTAGTTTAAGAGTGTTCGAAAGTCAAGTCTACAGTTTGGATTCCGATCAGACTAAATGGAAGTTAGAGGGAAGAGGGAAACCAGGATATCTTGTAGGATATGATGAGAGCACAAAATGATACCGGGTGTATGACTTGAAAAAGAGAGATATAATTTTGGTAAAACACATAGTGGTGATGAATGAAGAGAATTCCATTGATCCATTAAATCTTCTAAGGAAGTCAAAATCATATTTGAAACGGATCAGTTTTCTGACTTTGACTTTGAAGAGAAGGAAGATAGAGAAAAAGAAAAATTTGCAGATTTACCAAAGGAGAAGGAGGAAAGGACATTACCGAGGAAACGACAGAATACATAGTGGAAATCGATGAGGAACTTGATAAGACACTGGAATTGGAAGATAGCGAAGCTGAAAATCTTCCTAAACGAAACCCAATGATGCCTTCCATACCGGAGTCCGATTTTGAAAGGGGAAGAAGAAGTAGTAATCGACTTCAAGAAAGACAAGTAAATAACCAACTCACAAAGATGTCTCACCCATATGAACCTCATACATACTTAGAGGCCATAAACACCCCAGAAAGTAGCTGGTAGATCACTGCTATAAATGAAAAAATGGCCTCCATCATAGAAGCCAATACATGTAGTTGGTAGATTGTCCACCGGACCAAAAACTGATTGGATGTAAGTAGGTTTTTAAACTTATTTTAAACCCGGATAATACGATTGAAAGGTTCAAAGCTAGGTTAGTTGCAAAGGGGTATACTCAGTTAGAGGGGATAGACTACGAAAAAACCTTTGCACTTGTAGTCAGATTTCCTTCTGTTAGAATCCTTTTAAGTTAAGCCGTAGTATACGATATGGAAATACACCAGATGGATATTAAAACGACCTTTTTGCACGGAGAGTTGGAAGAAGAATTTGACATGAGGCAACCGAAAGGATTCGTGGAAAGTGGGGAAGAAAGCAAGGTTTGCAAATTGATAAAATAACTCTATGAGCTTAAACAAGCCTCGCGACAATGGAATATAAAACTAGACAAATTTTTGACCGGTTTAGGGTATATCAGAATTAGTTCAGATCACTCCATATATTTAATTGAGGATGAGAATGGAGAGATATTTATTGCTATTTATGTGGATAATTTGTTGGTCTTAAGTAAGTCATTAGATAAGATTAACAAACTAAAACGGGATCTTAGCAGCCGTTTTGATATGAAAGATCTCGGTGAAGCGAAATACATTTTGGGAATTCAAGTGGAGAGAGATAGAGGGAATAGGATTATAAGACTCACACAGAAAAAAGCAATCGGTATTATGCTAGAAAAATTTGAGATGGAAAAAGCAAATGGATGTACTACTCCCATGGATTTGAAGAAAGTGTTTGAGGGGAGTGAAGGGAGAGGAATATTGAATTTTAATGATGAGATGGATGAGATAGAAAGAAAATTTATAGAAAATATCCCTTATCGGCAAATTGTAGGAAGTTTAATCTATTTTATGAACTGTACCTGTTCGGATATAGCCGCAGCTGTAGGTGTCCTTAGTAGAAGTCTAAATGAACCAAGAAAGAGAGACAAGGAGGCTGCCAAAAGGGTGATGAGGTATCTGGTGGGGACAAGGAAATTGTGGTTGCATTTGGGAGGGGAGCACACTGACATCACCACGTGGAGTGATGCCAGTTATGGAGATGTGCCTTTAAGGCGGTGTACGACGTAATATGTGTTGCAAATTGGATCAGGTGCATGTTGTTGGAGTAGCAAGCAACAAAAAGTAGTTGCTCAGTCCACTATGGAGGTTGAATACATGGCTTCCTGTGCTGCAACCAAAGAATTAATGTGGGTTAAATCTCTCCTTGAAGAACTTAGGTTCATGAAGTCTGGAACTCAAAATGTTTTTTGTGATAATCAAGCTGCTATCTCTATTGCAGCTAATCCGAAACATCACTTCAAAGCTAAACATATAGATATTAGACTAAGCTTTGTCAAAGAGAAGGTAGAAAATAAAATAATTAAACTCGTTCATAAAACAGATAGAGAAATGATTGTAAACATGATGACAAATCTAGTGCCTTCCCCTAAATTGTTTTTTTTGCAGAGAAAACTGTGGATTATAATTAAAAAGTGACTAGGAATTAAGGGGAGTGTTGAAAAGAGGTAATTAATAGTTCACTTCTCTAATTTATTTCTACTTTAAAGAGAGAGAGTGAGGATCAAAGGCACGCCATGGCTACCGCAATATTTAGAAAGTGGTAGATTTAGAAGTAGAGGATATTTTACCAAAATGTGACCTTGGTCCAGATTTGAACCAGGGTCTGTAGACCACTATGTAGATGTACCTCTTATCCACTAAGTCGTTATCGAAATGATGCACGTGACGGGTTTCAAAGATATATAAACATTATCGCAACAACTAATTAACACCGGACTAACGAAGAGGAACAATTCTTGCATGTACGCGAATCTGAACCGTGTAAAATATGTTTTGATCGGACGGCCGGCATTATAGCCGCCATGCGAAGTGAGCTTTTGGCGGCATACGGAGATAGCGTCATGCGGTGCCACGTGGCGCCACATTATTTGATACTGGAGTAGATGGGAGGAGGAACCATGGCTCCCGATTTGACAGGTGTAACCTTGTAGACCTTGTCGTACAATGGCCGTACAATAAGTACATCGCCCATTGCATCTTCTTGTACTATATAGTGTTCCTATTGGACTAGGGTTTAGTAGTAGGTAGTCGTGAGTAGGCAGACCAAGACTTAGTGATATTTAGGGACCTCTCTCTAAGAGAGCTTGTAACTATAAAGGTCATCTTTGACCAGTCATAACTTACTGCTCAGGGGAGAAAATTCAGTGATTCTTTTTGCGTTCGACTCAGGGGAGTCTTGTCCTCACAGGGGTGAGGGTGGTCAGAATATTTTTGTGCCTGGGCGGCATTTATTCAGTGGGAAAGTGGAAGGCGAAAATATTATCCTAGAGGCTTTACATAGGCTGCTCATTCTGTGGGTCAATAGAGACCACATAATTCCAAATATATAACGTTAACATTAGATATAACATCAAAGATGTGAGAATTTAATGCATTTGCCCAAATTTGACCTTGGGTCTAAAATCTACTAGTAATCGTTCTCCTTATCCACCTAGGCGAGCATAACTGATAAACATTTTTATTTCGATAATTTAATAGAACGTTGATGACAACGCTTTCATTTAACGGACCGAATTGACGTCGGTATAATTTCAACAAACGTGAAAAAGGACGACGACCTTAGAAATTTAACGGCCGGAAAAAGATTTGGCGCGTCGTCAAGATCAAACGGCTAACGTTGATCGACGTATTTCAAACGGACGGCACGCGTGAGTGTCGGCCTGCCCGAATGGCTATTTTGGCGACGCTCCGTGAAAATGGAGGAAATTGACACGTGTCACCATCCTATACGATACCGGAGAAGAAAGGACAGAATAGCGACGACTTATTTGCCACGTGGCAGACCGAGAGTGGTGCCGCATAATTCCATACATAAAGTACGGCGGCTATCATATTTTGTATGTATATTATATAGGGTATGATAATTTGAGTAGGTTCTTACTACTTAGACATTTGGAAGCCCTCTCTCCCAGAGGCATTCTATATAAATTCGTTGTCTTTGAACAACCATAACTTAATGCTTAGCGGAGCAAATTCAGTGATTTTTTTTTCTGCAGACTCAAGGGAGTCCAGGCTACAGAAGGGTGTAGTCGGTCAGAATTTTTGACTTTTAGGATGGCTGTATTTATAAGGGAAAGTCAAAGTGAGGGAATGTGTCCAAATACTCATATTATAATTTTGGATTCTGTGGGGGAACTGAGCACATATAAAGTCTTCTTTCACGAGGTGAAGTTGTATTTGGGTTGTGATTACCAAGGTGTCAGTCATTTAGGTTTGTATCCACTTGGAGTCGGCACTATCTAGATAAGCTTCTTTCGATTTGCGAATTCTGTGGGGGAATGGAACCCATAGAATTTCACATTCACAACAAACCATGTGTCATTTTGCTTTTGGCTTAGAGTTAGGGAGTCTCGTAGAAGATTTTATGTTGCTTGTGCAGCCTATCTGTTAAGCACTTCCGTTGGAAGCCCGAAATAACTTGAGAACCCTATCATCTTGAGTGGAGAACGGAAGTTGTTGCCCGACAATGTTGAGTTAAGTTGTGCGGACATAGGGCAAAGCCATAATATCAAACCAATTCGATACACATAGTGTTAAGTGTTTGGATGGCACGATGTGGATTCCTCCTCTATTTCATTCATTACAACAAGGTCCCTAACTAGAAAAACCTTCGAATTATAAACAAAAAAGGTAGATCATAGTTGTAAAATGTTTTAGGGAGGGGGGGGGGGGGGGGGGGGGTTATGGAACGTAGTGGCATTTCCTTTTCCGATTTGTGTTTTATATCGCCCTGAGTCTTTTCCCCCATTCATTGAATTGGGTATTTCTTTATTTTTTTCGTAGGCTCGTACACCTAAGCATCAACCATAATAGTCCAGTGTGCAGTTAGGAGCTGTGCACAATTCTTTTGCAAAACGTACGTACCAAGAAAAGGGTACACCGCGAATCGTTATTAGTCTCAAAGTCACTAATTTGGGTTCTTAGAATTTTGATTTTCTTTTCAAATAAGATACATGATTTTGATTTTTCCTTGACGTTAATTTAGGTACCGTACAAAACAAAGTAAAGCCCGAAAGTACAATAAAATATAAATAGTGTGGTGTAGGTCGATGTCAGACCGTACATAACTGTACCTTTTCAAGTGAAAATTTACAAAAAATGAATTAAATCAAACGCGCACGCATAGGGACGTGCGCTAAAAAAAAAGGGATTAGTCTGACACGTAAATTAGTATAGCAATTACGGATATTTAAGTTTGCAACGGCGTACGATTTCTAATATTTTGTACGGATACATATGTTAATGTTTATACTCGTACGACGAATATTCCATTTTTGCTATTCCCAAATTAGCATAAACGTCGAAATTATAATACACCTTTTTTTTGAAAAATTTCAAATTGTTAATTAGCATCAATTACGGTAAGTTTTCTTCAACACTATTTAAACTTTGACACTAATAACGATTCACGGTGTACTGTTCTAAATCTTGCATTTTTCGCGCTTTAGACAAATGGTGAGAGCGGTGAGAGGAGGCGGTGCACGCGTCCACGTCGCCCCCCTTTCATTCCGTTTTACGACGCGCCGCGCCGCGCGGACGTCGTGTGTATAAATATATTCAGGGTTTTTTTCTCACTCGTGTTTTTTTTTATTTAAAAAAAAACACAATCACCCAAAAACCCTAAAAAAAAATCTAAGGTACCCAGGCGGTACTATACATTCGCCGCCACTCATCAGGTCCTTTACACGTGGCAGATGTGGATACAAAATGTGGTCAAGTTGCGGAAAATTTCAAATTTCGATTGAGAATTTCACTTGCAATCCTTCTCAATGGACACGTGTAATATCGGTCTTAATGTGCTTTGGATGGTAATCGTACAGTATTGTACTTTAGTGTACTGTAGAGTACAAAAACCGTGAATCGTTATTAGCGTCAATGTTTTTTTTTTGCCACTTAAAACATCTTTTTTCCGTACACACTTGTTGGAATTTCAATTTGAGACCGCCAATCGGAAGCTGAGAATGTTATCTTTCAATAACAACCGTCAGATCAACAATCCGACAAGTGTGTATGGATAAAATATGTTTTAAGTGGCGAAAAAAACATTGACGCTAATAGCGATGCACAGTGTACTGTATTTCACATTACAGGCCTCAATAAAGTACAGTACTATGGGAAACGTTTAGTTGGAGTAAATTGATGTCGCACGCTTGAAGGCGCAAGCGGGGACGTAAGCATATTAAGGGCGTGTCCCCATGTGTTCAAGTAAGAGTTTTTTCCCGTCGTTTTCACAGAATTTGGGACTTGTAACGAGAAAATATTACGCCGTACGAAAAATGGGCAAAAACACAAATACATTTTGCGTCTTCTTGGAACTTGGAGGGTACGGCAATTTGGCGTTATTATCATCGCGACCCACTTCCAGCTCATCTTCACACTTGCACTGGAATCAAATCGCGACCTGATTTTTATCAAAATACTACCCTATTGACGAATAGAAAACTTGTATTGCACGTGTCAAACGTTTTTCGAAAAAATTTGCACGAAGGAAAGTACACTATTTTTTTCACTCCTCGTCACGCGCATGCACATCAGAAAATGACAAACATGTACGGAAAAAATTTTGCAAGGGTCGCGGACCTCCACTTTCCTTCATGGGTCCTTTGCAAAATTTTACGGCGTCCTCGTCTCTCCCCCTCTTTCTCACTCGACCACTCCTCTTTCTCTCATATTTACACGAGATGCAGCAATAATAGTATCAAATGAAAGTTATATTTTTTTTCTTTTTTTTTAATATTTTTGGTCTAAGTTTGATGGCATATCGAATGATAAAAGGTAAGAAAACGAAATTGGGAAGCCATGGCGGAAAATGTACGTACTGATGACGTCACATGGTAGCATGACTTCGCTATGTCACAAAACCCTAAACATCTACAACGTCACAAAAACCTCGACGTTACAACCGTCGCCGTTTTTAGGAAGTTTCGTAGTTTCGTACTCGTCTACATTTCGTTTCGTAGACTGTCGCACATTTTGTAGACGTCTACAATTGTCACATATTTGAAGGAATGAACGCACAAGTAACGATTGACATAGGCACTGTGTGAAAAGTACACCGTAAAATCGGCGCTAAAATCCAAAGTAGCGTTTCAAAGTTTCGGTTACATGGGGACACGCCCTAAAAAATCTTTACAAAGTAGTACATTATTGGTACTTATAAGTACACTAGCTGTAAAGATTTGATTTTGTCGGGATTTCATGCCACTCCGTTGACCAACATTTACCTCATGACACTTGTTAACTTTTTGCCGCGGTTTTGATCGACAACAGTCATGTAAAGTTGACAGCTGTTTTGTCCGTACAATTTACCGTGACCTTAACTGAAATAATCACATGGAAATCCAAAATTATTTGTCGTTAAGCTGTCAAAATTATTTGTAGGGTACAGATGCTTTCTAATTGGCTCAGATAAATTATGAGAGGAAGGCGAAGAGTGGTGACAAATGAACGTCCGGATTCCGTACATATGTTCGTACATTTTGTCTCCTTCTCTGCCCTCGGGCAAGTTAAAAAAAATGTATAAAGTAAACTGTACGGTAAACTGTAGGATTGCATTTACGAATTTTAGATTTTATCAAACGGTTTTTAACTTTTTATGTAAGTTCGACGACATAATTCGCACGTGGGAATTTGAATTCTGGTTCGTCTAATCTTTGTGACTGAACTTAAACCGCCTCTATCCGGTTTCAAGGTCAGAGAAATGATGAGCTGGCACGAGCTCTTCTACGATCCCTTCAATGTACGGCTATGTACGGTAATCAAATACAGCCAATAAAAAGACAGATTTTCATTAAATGCGTCCGAGCAAATTGTCTTCGAATGTGGATTTGGCGACTTGCAGAGTCTGTACGGAGAAAAGATTTTGCCACTAACGCCTTCACTTACATCGCTGGAAGTCAAATAGGCACTAATTTAGTAAGTTAGCGCACTATTTAAAATGCGCACTAAATACTTTCCTGTCCACTATCATTCTCCTCAATCGAATATCCGCTCGTGCGAACTCACCAAAATGAATACCGCGCCCGTCTCTTGTGGCTCTCCGAGCCTCGGGCGTACCTCTGTACGAATCTCTTGTCGTTTTGTGCCTGCTCCCACTCGGGAATAATAAATCTAATATCAAACCATTCGCACTTTCGCAGCAAACAAAAAAAAATTGATTGCAAATCAAAAGCGCACTTTTAAATAGCCGTTCCATGGACGATGTTCCGTGCGTTTTTAGATTAAACGTCACCCTGTTCGTTTTAACTTCAACCTTAATTAGAGCAATTGTCCATAGTTCAACGGGGAGCCGTCAACCTTCGTAATGTTATTAATGTCGGATATTGTACGAATCGGCAAATCGGCCAAAATCACGAGGGGTATGTTTGTTTCGTTTCGTGCGTCCGAAGATGTACCGGTTCGTTTCGTGCAGTATAGGTGTTGTTTCGTTTGCTCGCATGTAAGAAATACTGCGCGCGCGTGAGAAATATCGCGCGTGCGTGCAAAATATTGCGCGTGCGTGCATTATATCGTGCGCGCACGTCGAATATCGCGCGTGCGGGCAACCGACATGATGCGGCATGACAGAGTAATCGGTAGAAAGATGTCGTTTCCTAGTAGTGAAGGGTGTTAGGCAAGGTACAGGTATTTGTCTTATACGGTAAGGAAGATTAAAATACAGGAGTTCTCAAAGGTGTTGTGGAGAAGTACAAACAATGGGAAGGAATCTTCTCCTCCATCGGTCGTGCCGTGTACTTCGGAAAAGCTACCTACTCTCACAGTGCCTTCCCGTGAGCCTAGTGAGAGAGAATTTAGTTTCTCAGGTGCTCAGTATAAAGAGTCCCTTTTGTCGAAATCCCTTCGAATTCGAGGGAAACTACAATTTTGATGACTAACTCCAAGATTTTGTGAATAAATTGATGAAATACATCGAGGAGAAAAACTAGAAGGAGATGTGAATCAGGCATCCGTCGATTTTGCTTTATTGTTAGCTCACGAAGGGCGACGCAATTGTTGAAAAGGGTATTTCATAGTTTACTTTTGATTATAACTTTAAAGAGAGTCGAAGAGAAAGAAACCACGGCTACCTCTTTGGTGGCGAAGGTAGCAAACTGAAAGAGGGGACAGAAGGTTAATTTACTAAAAAGATTGGACTACCAATATCTGTTGGGTTGAACTACAAAGCCTGCCACCCTATCCGCTAAGTCATTGTAAAATCGTTACGGAGGTTGGGTGTGATGATGTAATAAACAATGACGTGGCGTCTAATTCATTTAACGGAACAAAATTACGAAGAGAGACATATAAACCGACGGCGCACGGACGCGAATTGCAACCATGTAAATACATTTGATCGGACGGTCATCGTTGCAACCGCCAACTCGGAGTGAGATTTTTGGCGTCTTTCGCAGATAGCGTCACGCGATGCCACGTGGCATCATATAAATGGACACCGGAGACATGGCTTCTTGTACTACCACTAAAGAGTTGATGTGGGTGAAGTCTCTCCTTGAAAAATTTGGATTTATGAAGTTCAGAACTCAAAAAGTGTTTTTTGACAATAGACCTGCTATCTCTATTGCAACGAATCCAAAACATCAATTCAAAGCAAAAAAAACGGATGTTAGACTAAGATTTGTCAAGGAAAAGGTTGAAAATTAAATTATTAAGTTGGTTCATATATGAGATAAATATATTATTGCAAACATGATGACCAAACCGTTACCTTCTCCTAAATTATTTTTTTGCAGAGAAATTTGTGGATTAAAATTTAATAGTGACTAAGAAATAAAAGGAGTATTGAAAAGGGTAATTCATACTTTACTTTTGATTAGAACTCATGGGAGAGTCGAAGAGAAGGAAACCATGGTTGCCTCCTTGGTGGCCAAGGTAGCGGGGTGAAGGAGAGGACATAAGGTCAATTTATCAAAAAGGTTAGACTAGCCAGGATGTGATCCTGGGTCTTATGTAGTATAGAGTAGCCAACCACCCTATCCGCTAAGACGTTGTAGAATCGTTACGGAAACTGGGTGTGATAATGTAATAAACAATGACGCGACCTCTAATTCATTTATCAGAACAAACTTACAAAAAGACGCATGTAAATCGACGGTGCACAGACGCGAATCATAACCATGTAAATACATTTGATCACATGGTCGACGCCAACTCGGAGTGAGCTTTTTAGCGACTTTCGGATATAGCGTCACGGGATGCCATGTGGCATCACATAAATGAACATCGCAGAAGATGGGAGGAGGAACCATGGCTCCCGATCTGATAAGCGTCATCTGGAAGGCAATGCCGTACAATGGCTGAATAAGAAGTACATTGGGCACTATACCTTCTAGTACTTTACAATCTTCTTATTGGTGTAGGGTTTATTAGTAGGCAGTTGTGAGTAGGCAGACTAAGACTTAGTGAAATTAGGCGCCTCTCTTTGAGATACCTTGTATATATAAAGGTCGTATTTGACCATCAATAACTTACTGCTCACTTAAGCAAATTTAGTGATTATTTTTGCGTTTGACCTAAGGGAGTTAGGCCCTCATAGGTGTGAGGGTGGTCAGGATATTTGTGTGCCTGTGTGGAAATTATTCATTGGGAAAGTCGAAAGGGCAAACATTATCCTAAAGGCTTTACATAGGCTGCATATTCAGTGGGCCAATGGAGGCCACAGAGTTTTAGCAATTCGCGCTCGCGAAAATATTTCAAATTGGCCACGAAGCGGCACGACCCTTTGTACGGCCGATTCGTCAACGATCCTACTACGCATTATTTTGTACGCTTTGTTTTGCCTTACTCAGAAGTAAAGATGACAGTTTTGTGTAGCTTAAGGTAGCTTAGAATGTCAGGCTATTGACGTGCACCTACTCGTCATTTTTAGGGGAGTTTGCTTTGTATTATTTTTAGGGTTGTTTAAGGGGAATTATATGGCTTTTAGGGTAAAGTACATTCTCATATATTTCAGTACGATCTTTGACATATACTTTCGTGTTGTTGACTTTTATGATTTAATGATTTTTAGGGTAAATTCTCGTACATTCCTGTATATATTAGTTATACGACCTTACATTTTTTGTACATTTAAGTATAACGTCTGTCATTGTCCGTAAAGGGATATTTAAGGGGGATTTTATGGTATTTTTTATACATTGTCGTACATTTTGTACAATCTCGTATATTCCAGAATAACTACCTTGATTTTTCCGTAATTTAGGGTTTTAGGGTATATTTTCCACATAATTACGTACACTTCCATTTGTGTTACGTACATTTCATGATTATTGACGCGTTTGTTAAGGTTAAAGGGACAATTTATGTACATTTTCATACATCGTTCCGCGAAAACTAACAAAAATTATAGAAGTAACGAATACTAGAAAAAAATAGGAAAAAAATCCAAAATCGTACGAATTTGACTTCTATGCTAAAAGCTAGTGTTGTGTATCGGTAAGGATTTGCCGATAACCGACATGGGCATTTTTTCGGGTTTCCGATAATCGATAAATTAGTACAATATATCGTTATCGGTGTTATCGCCAATAAATAACCGATATTTATCGGTTATTATCAGCGATAACACGGATATCGATAACTATCGGTTATATCTGTATAGACCGTACAGATAAATGTACGTCCATAACACTCAACTGTACGTGTTATTCCTCGGATGTGTACAAGCACAGAAAGTACAGTAGCCGCCATGAGATCTGTACAATTTTGATACGGATCCAGTAAAAACGATATACCTTTCACATCCGACGCCATGGCTTTGTGTAAAAAGGGTGAGATTAGTCCACACACACCGATAGTGCACAACGGAAAACAACCACGAGTTCACGTGTAGCAACAACAAGGGCCCATAGCGTACACATCATATAGAATGAAGAGCTTGAAAGTTTATATTTCTCTGAGAAAGGGATTACAAAATTGATTGCTTGCTGGGAGAAGTCTACTCGCAAAAAAATGTCTCTTCACTAAGTCTACCCACTTTTTAAACTAGTTACTTGCTAATTAATTCGGTACTACACATGGTCAACTATGTATACGTGGACACTCTTCATTAACCACACCCTATCCACACTAGGTTCTAGAACCATACAGTTCAATCTACATTTTGCTACGTTGCTATGCTGCTAAGTTGCATTGCTTTGGTGTTATATTGCGTTGTTAGGCTGCTTTGCTACGCTACTCTGACATCGCAACTACAGTAGAATCTCAATGCTGCTTCCATTCTATAACCCTCCCTGTTACAATGCCTCCTACTAGGAATTTAGCGTCATGCTTAATGTTGCTCATTAGAGAAACTGCATTTGTTGAAGTATTTTGTCCATCTCGTTGCGCTAATCCTAGAACTCTTGATGGAGCGCATTGAACCTCCGAAGAAGTTGTTGGTGGTTACCCCGCAGGTCATCGATGTAGCTTTGTAGGTCTTCGCATCTCTTTTCCAGGAGGCTAGTGCGATGATCTAGTGCTGCCAGCTGCAACTTTGAGACCTCCATAGGACCTCACAGTAAGCAGTTCACACGAAGCCTCTAGGATAACCCTGACCCCTTTGTCTTTCAGCACGAATAACTGCCACCCTGGCAAACAAAAACTGTGACCACCTTCACCCCTGTGAAGGCAAGACACCCCTGAGTCGATAGCAAATAGAAACTCTGAATTTGCTCCCCTGAGCAGTAAGTTATAGAGGGTCAAAGTTGACCTTTTACACAAAAGCTCTTTGGGAGAGAGGGTCCTATCTACCAATTTTTTCTAAGTCCTATCACTCTCTAAAACTCTATCTACTGGTGTACGGCACCAATCATATTACACTGCCGTACACAAAAGTACAGCTGCCAGTGTACTTTATGTACGGATATTGTACGACATGGCCTAAATGTCGAAACATGTCATATCCGGTTTCGGTCCCGTAATCCCCGCAGATGCCGTGATCTAACATAATCGTGCCACGTGTCATCCGATGTGGCGATGACCACAAACCGACGAGAATCTCTTCCGCGATCTCGACTTTCTTTTGGGCCGTCCGATTGAATGCAAATTTAAATCGTAGCTGTTATAATTGCTTGTGCGGTATTTGTTTCGTAAAAGAAACAAAATGCGCGGTACTCGTTTCTTATCCATACCGAAATCCGTACTTTTACATAACTTGATCTATGTATCCGTAATCATCCGCCGTTAAATGAAATTTCCTACGTGGCAACATTTAAATAAATATCAAGCCCTCTAGTTTGTATCTTTCTGTCTATACTTAACGGATAAGTCTACTGGCTACTGGCGTTCTGACTGTCCGCAGGTACCAGGATCAAATCCTGGTTCTGATATACTCCTTTTAGCAAATAAACCTACCTATCCGTAAATAAACTAATTTATTTCCCGTAAACCTCTGGATAGCCTAGGTAGCCATGGCTCTAGCTTCCTCTCCAACTTTCCAGTGACTGCAACAAGTGTGGGAGTTGGAGAGATAAGTTAGAGGTAGACTGCCTCGGCTTCTTTCTGTATTCCAATTTAGACCTAGAAAATTATAAAAGAACCATCGATTTCTACACTCCCCTTATTTTCTAGTCAATCTTTAATTTCAGACCATAATTCTCCCTGCAGTAAATTAGCTTAAAGAAAGGCAAAGGTTTGGTCATCATATCTGCTACCATCTCGCTATCTGGTCGGTACTCTAAACTGATTATTTTGTTTTCTACTTTCTCTTTAACAAATCTGAGTCTAATGTCCATGTGTTTAGCTTTAAAATGATGTTTAAGATTGGCAGAAATAGCGATTGCTGCCTGAATATCACAAAAAAAAATTTGCACACCACTCTTAAGGTGACCAAGCTCACCAAGCAAAGACTTGACCCACATCAATTCTTTTACAGCAGAGCAAGAGGCCATATACTCAGCCTCCATGGTGGACTGAGCAATAACCTTTTGCTGTTTGCTACTCCAACAGCAAGCCCCATCACCCACATATAATACATATCCAGAAGTACATCTCCTCATCGGAGCATCACCATAACTAGCATCACTCGAAGTAGTGATGTCAGTATTCTCCCCACCCAAATGCAACCATAGATCCCTAGTTCCTATCAATTATCTAAGGACTCTCTTAGCTGCCTCCCAATCCTTCTTAGTGGGAGCATTTAGACTTCTACTCAACACTCCTACAGCCGTAGCTAAATCCGGCCGGGTACAATTCATAAAATAGATTAGGCTTCCCACTACTTGCCTGTCAGGAATAGTCCGCATGAACTTATGTTCTTTATGACTCAATTCCTCGTCTAAGACTATGACTCCTTCTTCCTCACTCCCCTCACTTCCCTTCTTTAACTCGATTGGAGTTGTACAACTACTAGCTTTATCCATCTGAAATTTTTCCAGCATGTTCCCGTATGCTTCATTTTGAGTCAATCTTATAATCTTCTTTTTTCGGTCTCTTTCTACTTGAATTCCCAAAATATATTTTGCTTCCCCCATATCCTTCATTTCAAATCTCCCCTTAAGATCGGTTTTCAGTTTATTAATTTTTTCCATTGATTTACTTAAAACAAGCAAATCATCAACATAAATTGCAATAAATATAACACCTTCCTCGTCTTCAAAAACATAGATGGAGTGATCTGAGCTGATCCGGATATATCCTAGACTTGTAAGAAACTCGTCAAGTTTCTTATTCCACTGTCGAGGCGCCTGTTTCAAACCGTAAAGAGATTTAATCAGCCAACATAACTTACTCTCCTCTCCTTCCTCCACAAATCCTTGGTGTTGTCGCAAGAAGATCTCCTCTTCCAATTCTCCATGCAATAAGGTTGTCTTGATGTTTATCTAGTGCACCTCCATGTCTTCCGCTCCTGCCAGACTGAGAAGTATGCGGACGAAGGGAAATCTGACGAACGGGGCAAAGGTTTCCTCGTAGTCGATTCCTTCTTTCTGTGTAAATCCTTTTGCCACTAATCGGGCTTTGTAACGCTCAATGGTGTTATCCGGGTTCAGTTTTAATTTGAAACCCCCTTATAACCGATTGGTTTTTGGTTAGGTGGACAATCCACCATCTCCCAAGTATCGGCTGCAATAATTGAGGCCATCTCCTCATTGATGGCTGTCTTCCACCGGTTCCTTTATAGACAAGTCACCGCCTCTCCATAAGTTTGAGATTCATCTTGATAAGATAGTTTTGTTACCTTGTTATTAACCTGTTTTTCTTGCAATCTTTTCCTACTTCTCCTTCCCCCCTCAAAATGTGTTGCCGGAATAGATGGTTCTCGTAGGTTCTTTCGAACAATCTCGGCTTCTCCCCTATCCTTTGATTCCGAATCAATTTCCACCACGTCTTCCGCTTCGGGTAGAGTTGTCACTGGAGTTTCCGCAGCTGAGTCCTTTTCGGTCTGATTTGTACCTGCAAGAATGTCATCTTCTCTAAAACCTGGATAGTTAGGAAGCTCAAAGTCATCGGAATTTTCTGATTCAAATCTGATTTTTACTGACTTTGTATACTTGAAGGGATCCACAGACTTTCCTTTATCCATAACTACTAGATGCTTTACTAAGATTATATCTTTTTTTTTTATATCGTAAACTCTATATCCTTTAACATCCTCATCATATCCTAACAAGTATCCCGGTTTTCCTTTAGGATCTAGCTTCGAATTAGACCGATCTGTATCTAGACTGAATACTTGACTGCCGAAAACCTTTAAGTGAGATATGTCTGGTTTCTGTCCTGTCCATCTCTCATAAGGTGTTTGATCTTTTATAGCTGAGGTAAGAACTCAATTTTTGAGGTAATTAGCACAATTCATTGCTTCTACCCAAAACCTTTTTCCTATCTTCTTATCCGACAACATACTTCTAGCACTATCACTTAGTGTCCTATTTAATCGTTCTACCCCATTCTGTTCAGGGTTTTGTGGAACTGTCTTTTGGTGTTGAACTCCATCTTCCCTCAGAAAATCCTCAAACTGGTTAGAATTATACTCTCCACCATTGTCACACCTTACTCTCTTGATTGGAGTTTCATGGAGTTTTTCACTCCATACTTTATATTGTCTAAAACAATCTTGAGCTTCTGACTTGTTTTTCAAAAAATACACCTTGGGATACCGAGACCAATCATCAGTGATAGTCATCATAAATCCCTTCCCCCCTTGTGAGGGCACTTTGGCCTGTCCCCAAATATCTGTGTGTACTAAATCTAGAATTTTTTCTCCCTTATAGGTGGCTATTTTGGGAAAGGGCAATCTGTGTGCTTTACCATGAGCACACCCACTACAATCACTTATATCATCACTCTCACTGAACTGAATCCCTTCCACCACTCCCATCTTTTTCATCTCTCTTAACTTATCTAGATTCACATGCCCAAGCCTCTTATGCCACATCATTTTATCATGAACACCAACATAATAAAGTTTCTTCTTTTCATTGCTTAAAATCAGCCTAAACATCCCTTGGCTACCTTTTTCAGCAGTGAAATAAACTTCCTCCTCAAAACTAGCAGTAAAGACTCCTTTTCTAGTGCTGGTATCAAAACCCTTTTCATCTAATACAGACAAAGAGATGAGGTTTTTGTTCAGCTCCGGAATAAACAATATATCGTTGAATATAACTATGGATGTGTTTCCTTCTACTAACAATTTTTGATCTACCGATCCTACAAGAGTAGTAGTGACTATCCTCCTATCCCCATACCGTATCTCTACGGTGGGAATCTTTCTTATCTTAGTGAACAGGTGTTTATCCTTACACATGTGCATGGAGGCACCTGAATCTACAATTCAGCCTGCTTCACCTTTCAATCCACCGAAAGCATATTTCTGCTTTCGTGGAATTTCTACCTCGTTTGTCGCTTCCAACTCCTCATCCAATATGAGCTTATTGTCCTTGTCTTCGGATTCCACCTCATGTACGTGTGTCACAAGGGCCTTTTTCTTTTCTCTCGGGGTACCACCGATCTGCCCCTCCTTTAACCGAAGATCGATTAGCTTTGTGCACTCTACCATATAGTGCTCTGGTTTCTTACAGAAATGACATAAACCCTTCGCAGCCCTTAGTTTGAACTCGTCGATCTGATTATTCTGCTCCACCCCTCCGTAATTTCCGACCGGTCTCCGGAAATCTTTGTTCCTCCAATCGGTCTTAGCTGCCAAGGCTTGCCCACTCTTTCCTCCCCTTTGGATCTCAATCGTATTCTCCCGAACGAGAATCATTCCTACCACTGAGTTCCATATCCACCTTGAGTCCGGCAAGTCTTGCACACGGTTGACTAAGTTCTCGAACTCATTGGGTAACTTCATCAGTAAACAGTTAACCTTTTGTTTTTCACTAAAGTCTTTTCCAGCACTCTCTAGCTCCATGAAAAGTGTAGCAAGCTCATTGCAAAAATCCAACATCTTCCCCCTTTGTATACATATTCCTTAACTTTCTGATCAGCCAACTGTTGTTGTTGAATCGTACCACTTTGGTACATCTCTATGAGAGCCATCCAAAGATCGGATGCCCTTTCTACATGCAAATGAGGACATGCAAGTCCTTGAGTAAGATGGCGGAGGAAGAAGTGCTTTGCCGCCATATTATTGAAGTCCTATGTATCAGTATCATTCTCCTCGTTCCTCGGAATGGGTGATATGAATGCCGAACCAGTTGCTATTGGTGTGGTCGTCTCCTTCTCTTTTCCTTTGTCCACCACCTCTCCTTCCTTTGTCTCCTCCGTTGACGATGGATCTTCATCTCTAATGAATCTGCCTCCTGTAAACCCTGGAGGTATCCTTAGACTGGATGGACGCCTCACCCGTCCACTCACTATTCCCCAAAAGCGTTTCCCATATAGAGCTCCTGTTATCATAATTTTCTAGTATATGAAGCCAGCTCCATCGAATATAGGCACCCTAGATGGTGGGCCCATAACCTGAAACTTTGAGACCTCCATAGGACCTCAGAGTAAGCAGCTCACACGAAGCCTCTAAGATAACCCTGACCCATTTGTCTTTCAATACGAATAACTACCACCTTGGCAAACAAAAACTTTGACCACGTTCACTCGTGTGAAGGGAAGACTACCTTGAGTCAATAGCAAAAAGAATCTCTGAATTTGCTCCCCTGAGCAGTAAGTTATGGAGGGTCAAAGTTGACCTTTTGTATAGAAGCTCTCTGGGAGAGAGGGTCCTATCTACCAATTTTTTCTAAGTCTTATTTCTCTCTAAAACTCTATCTATTGGTGTATGGCACCAATCAAATTACACTGCGGTACACAAAAGTACAGCTACCGGTGTACTTTATGTACGGATATTGTACGACATGGCCTAAATAACGACACATGTCATATTCAGATTCGGTCCGGTAATCCCCGGAGATGGCGAGATCCAAGGAAATCGTGCCACGTGTCATCCGATGTGGCGATGATCACAAACCGCCGAAAATCTCTTCCGCGATCTCGGCTTTCTTTTCGGCCGTCCGATTGAATGCAGATTTGAATCGTAGCCGTCATATATGCTTGTGCGGTATTTGTTTCGTAAAAGAAATAAAATACGCGGTACTTGATCTTATCCATACTGAAATCCTTACTTTTACATAACTGGATCTATATATCTGTAAACATCCGTCGTTAAATGAAATTTCCTACGTGGCAACATTTAAATAAATATCAAGTCCTCTAGTATGTTTTTTTCTGTCTAGACTTAACGGAAAAGTCTACCGCCTACCGGCGTTTTGACAGTCGGCAAGAACCATGATCAAATCGTGGTTCCGACATACTCCTTTTAGCAAATAAACCTACCTATCCGTAAATCAACAAATCTATTTCCCGTAAACCTCTGGATAACCTAGGTAGCCATGGCTCTAGCTTACTCTCCAACTTCTCAGTGACTACAACAAGTGTGGGAGTTGGAGAGAGAAGTTAGGGGCGAACTGCCTCGGCTTCTTTCTGTATTCCAATTTAGACCTAGAAAATTATAAAAGAACCATCAATTTCTACACCACCCACCGCCAAGTGATTCGCCACCTCAGTTGCTCGTCTTTTTTCTCGGGAGCGAACCCCATTACTTCCGGTTTTGGATGGAGCAATTCCGGTACAGGTTTGACCAGTGTTATACTTGGGGAAGCTGCAGTTGCTTTTGATGGTTCCTCCCTTTCTTCCTCCTCTTCGGCTTCCCATCGCGGTATGTTCCTCAATTTAAAGGAAACGTGATTCGTGGCAGCTCCGGCCCGCTGCAACGCGTTCTTTCGGGCTAGTTTAGTTGGGGGGTTTGTAGGTCTCATCATGGAAACCTTTCCTGCGTCGCAGCGTACGAGGGTATCGCAACGTTCGAAACGTCTCCGATTGCGATACTGCGTTGATATCATGGGTTCGACGTCGCCAACGTTGTGATTCACAATTTTGCCGTTGCGATCCTCTAACAACGTAGATGCTATTTTGCTATCGCGTGGCTGCAACAAAAACAATTGTGATGGTTGTTAACGTCTAGATTTTTTTAATTTTGCGATGTTCAAGGTTTTGTGACATTGTGACGCCATGTTCACTTGTGAAAACGTCGACGTAATAAATTCCATATCTTTCCACCATGGCTATTCGATTTTATATTTTCCACTTTTCTCACTTGACTTGCCATAACAATATACACAAAGGTAGACATCAGAATTAACATTAATACATCTTTCATTTTATACCAATATTATCGTGCCTCATTTTAAAAAGTGTGAGATAAAAACGATAATGTGGGAGGGAGAGGGGAGAGGCGACGACGACGCAAAATTCAGAATGAAACTTGAGGTCCGAGACCCATGCAGATTTTCTTCCATAAATGCTCGTCATTTTCCGTACATGCGCGTGACGGGCAGGGAAAAAAATAATGAGTACTCTCCCTCGTCCTAAAATTTTCCCACTCGTGTGGTGCGTGAGTGGTCGTTTTTCTTGCCTTGTTTGGGGATACTTTCCATGAAATCCGGTCTCGAGGCGATTTCTCATGAAGTTTTTTGACGGGCTAGATTCTCTTGCCTGGGGGTAGAAAAGAGGAAAACGCCAAAATGAGTTAACCTGACGACAAACATGAAGTTCATTCAAAGTATTGGCTTGAGTAGAATTGGTTTTTTTGTAAGGCTAAAGTTTTTATTGTACGGAACTGCGTTTTGGGTGGAAAACGACATGAAAATGTTGATACTTGAATACATGGGGCCATACCCTAAGGCCTCTTCTCAGTCTGGTGCCGATAGTCATCGTACGGAAACGTTTATCGACAGTAATATTTTGTTAGGGTATGGCCCCATGTACTTGTAACTTAGCGAACTTACTTTGTTTTTTAGCGCGGATCCGAAGTATCCAAATTTCAGGTGTCTCTATGTGTTTACTCGAAATTGTTACTTAACTGTGTGACGATTGTATACGTCGACAATGCCCCGTGGCGGCTTTCAACGTGTACAATCTGTCTTGCCGCACCGTATTTTTAGAAACTTTGTGAACCGTCGCAAGACACATCGTAATTTTTGAAACGATATGTCATGTCGCATGTCATTGCATGACATCGTAAAGGTACAACGTTACAGCAATGGCTGTACAACATGCCTTTGCGTAAGCCTCTCCCGTCCGACCGCCATGACTTCGCAAATTTTTCACCTTTACGTGAAACATACTTCAAAAGTAGGCGTTTTTATGGTAGGCCTTTGGTCCGCGCCTTTATCGTTAGTTGTGTAATGGGCTTTTCATGTGATCTTCTTAGATAGCTACTTTGATCAACGACCGTCCGATCGTACGAATCTGACGGTGTAAATAAAAACTTTTGGTCCGAATGTTTTAATTGGTCCGAATAGGTCCAAATACAATATGGGTCTTAAGGTCATATTGTATGTTTTGCATAAAATAGGCATATTGTATGGGCACATTGTAATAGGCATATTGTATAATGTTCAGAATAAGAGCACAGTCAAAGATTCCAAAAGCACAAAATATGAAACTTTTATTTGTATGACCAACCGCAAATTAGAATTACGCGAATGTAAACTTTATACCATCGTATTTTGTGGTTGTTTTGTCGTTTGTATTTTATCGATGAAAATTTTAAAAAGGTAGGCGTGGCAAATCTCGGATGTCTATGGATGGTGGAGGCGGCATCACGGGACAATCTTCAACAAATTTTTTTTGGTGTTTTCCATGGCTTTGGTTATAGCGTGCCCGAAGGCGCGAGGCCTGTTGGTTTTTGGAAACCTTTAGTCCTCTCTGTATCACATTGCTATGCTGCCATGCTGCGCTGGTCACATCGTAGTCATAGCAGCTTGCGTACTAGGTACTAAGTTTATTGGAACGTACGGAATTGGACTTCAAGTGACGCGAAGAAACATAGACGAAGGTGCGGAATGTGTTGGAGAAATGAACTGCGGATCGCGAAGCGATCCGATGATTAATATTCGAAATGATTTGAATTGTACGTCGGCCGTACGAAACATAATGCGGCGGTCAAACATGTGATGAATTGGACGCCACCGGAGCTACGGACTGCTGTGCCGTCAGTTTGGTGAGGGACGCGAAATCGCGTCCATCACATGATATTTATTTTGGACGGTCCCGATTCGTTTGACGGAATTTGTAAGACTTGTAAATATTTAACAATGTTTGTCCCGTGTATTAATTATTACTGTAGCTCTCAGGTACACTCACATTAGCATAGGTAGTTGATTGATTACGTACGGCTGGTATGCCTCCATATGTAGAAACTAATGGTTTTATTAGTATTTTTTAGGTCTGAAAAGAAATATAGAAGTCGAGGCAGTCTATCTCTAACTTCTCTCTCAAACTCTCAAACTTGTCGCAGTCACTGAGAAATTGGAGAGGAAGCTAGAGCCATGGCTACCTTGGCTATCCTTAGGTTTACGGGAATTTTATATTAGGGCTTTATTTATTTAATTAAAATGTATGTGCCGGCGGCAGGATTTGATCCTTGTACCTGCCGGCCGGCAGACACGAAATAGCCGGTAGCCTTAGCCGTTTAATCTAGCGGTAGTGTTACCTAGCATATAGTTTGATAATTATTTACATATGTATACAAGCGATAAACCATTTAACTGAAATGAATTACGAGATACATAGATCCAGTAATATATAATGTACAACTTACGGTACGGACAAAAATCAGTACCGCGCATTTGTTTCGTAAAAGAAACAAATACCGCGCATGTATTTATTACGGCTACGATTAAAGCCGAATTTAATCGGACGGCCGGGATTAGCGCCGAGATCGCGGAGGAAGATTTCGGCGGTTTGTGGCCATCGCCACATCGGATGACGCGTGGCGAAATTCCGTTGGATTGTGGAATCTCCGGAGATTATGGCACCGAATCCGGATTTGCCATGTGTCGACATTTTGGCCATGTCGTACAATGTCCGTACATAAAGTACACCGGCAGCTGTACTTTTACGTACGGAACTCAATTCTGATTGGTTCCGTACATCAGTAGATAGAGTCTGTGAGAGAGATAGGACTTAGAAAAATTAGAAGATAGGACCCCCTCTCCCAGAGAGCTTCTGTACAAAAGGTCAACTTTGACCCTCCATAACTTACTGCTCAGGGGAGCAAATTCAGAGATTCTTTTTGCTATCGACTCAGGGGAGTCTTGTCTTCACAGGGGTGAAGTTGGTCAGAGTTTTTGTCTTCCAGGGTGGCAGTTATTTTTGCTTAAACACAAAGGGGTCAGAATTATCCTAGAGGCTTCTTGGAAGTTGTCCACTCTGAGGACTTATGGAGGTCTCAGAGTTTCAGGTTATGGGCCCACCCTCTAGGGTACCAATCTTTAATGGAATTGGCTTCATATACTGGGAAAGTATGATGATAGGAGCTCTATGCGAAAAAAGGTTTTGGGGGATAGTGAGTGGACGATTGGGGCGTCCATCAAGTCTTGGAATTCCTCCAGGGTTTAAAGGAAGCAGATTCACCAGGAAAGAGGATTCACCTTCAACGGAGGAAACAAAGGAAGGAGAGGTGGTGGACAAAGGAAAGGAGAAGGAGGCGACCACACCAATAGCAACTGGTTTAGCATTCATGTCACCTATTCCGAGGAACGAGGAGAATGATACTGAAACCTGGGACTTCAACAATATGGCGGCAAAGCACTTCATCCTACGCCATCTCATTCAACGACTTGCATGTCCTCATTTGCAGGTAGAGAGGGCATCCGATCTTTGGATGGCTCTCATAGAGATGTACCGAAGTGGTACGATTCAGCAACAACAGTTGGCTGATCAGAAAGTTAAGGAGTATGTATACAAAGGGGGAAATATGTTGGATTTTTGCAATGAGCTTGCTACACTCTTCATGGAGCTAGAGAGTGCGGGTAAAGTTTTTAGTGAAAAAGAAAAAGTTATCTGTTTACTAATGAAGTTACCTGATGAGTTCGAGAACATAGTCAACTGTGTGGAGGACTTGCCGGACTCAAGGTGGATATGGAACTCAGTGGTAGGGATGATTCTCGTTCGAGAGAATACGATTCAGATCCAAAGGGGAGGAAAGAGTGGCCAAGCCTTGGCAACAGCGACCGATTGGAGGAACAAGGATTCTCGGAAACCAGTCGCAAACTATGGGGGTAGGGAGCAGAAAAAACAGGTTGGCGAGTTCGAACCAAGGGCTCCCAAAGGTTTATGTCATTTTTGTAAGAAACCGGGGCACTATATGGCAGAGTGCACCAAGCTAACCGAGCTTCGGTTAAAGGAGGGGCAGACCGGTGGTACCGCGAGAGGAAAGAAAAAGGCCCTTGTCACACAGGTACTTGAGGCGGAATCCGAGGACGAGGACGATGAGCTCCTTTTGGATGAGGAGTTGGAGGCGAAAACTGAGGTTGAAATTCCACGAAGGCAGAAATGTGCTTACGGTGGATTGAAAGGTGAAGCAGGCTGGATTATAGATTCAGGTGCCTCAATGCACATGTGTAAGGATAGACACCTGTTCACTAAGATAAGAAAGATTCCCACCGTAGAGATAGAGTACGGGGATGGGAGGATAGTCACCACTACTCTTGTAGGATCGGTAGATCTGAAAGTGTTAGTAGAAGGAAAGACATCCATATTAACATTCTCCAATGTATTGTTTATTCCGGAGCTGAACAAAAACCTTATCTCTACATCAGTATTAGATGATAAGGGTTTTTTCACTAGCACTAGGGAAGGAGTCTTTACTGCTAGTTTTGAGGAGGATGTCTATTTCATTGCTGAGAAAGGTAGCCATGGGATATTTAGGCTGATCTTAAGTAATGAAACGAAAAAACTTTATTATGCTGGTGTTCATGATATTATGATGTGGCATAAGAGGCTTGGGCATGTGAATCTAGATAAGTTAAGAGAGATGAAAAAGATGGGAGTGGTGGAAGGGATTCAGTTCAGTGAGAGTGATGATATAAGTGATTGTAGTGGGTGTGCTCAAGGTAAAGCACACAGATTACCCTTTCCAAAAACAGCCACCTACAAGGGAGAAAAACTTCTAGATCTAGTACACACAGATATTTAGGGACCGGCTAGAGTGCCCTCACCGGGGGGGAAGAGATTTATGATGACTATAACTGATGATTGGTCTCGGTATTCCCGAGTATATTTTTTGAAAAACAAGTCAGAGGCTGAGGACTGTTTTAGACAATATAAAGCATGGAGCGAAAAACTCCATGAAACTCCAATCAAGAGAGTAAGGAGTGACAATGGTGGAGAGTATACTTCTAACCAGTTTGAGGATTTTTTGAGGGAAGATGGGGTTCAACACCAAAAGACAGTTCCGGAAAATCCGGAACAGAATGGGGTAGCTGAAAGGTTAAATAGAACACTAAGTGATAGTGCTAGAAGTATGTTGTCGGATAAGAAGATAGGAAAAAGGTTTTGGGCAGAAGCAATGAACTGTGCTAATTACCTCAAAAATAGAGTTCTTACTTCAGCTATAAAAGATCAAACACCTTATGAGAGATGGACAGGCCGGAAACCAGACTTATCTCATTTAAAGGTTTTGGCAGTCAAGTATTCAGTCTAGATACTGATCGGTCCAATTGGAAGCTAGATCCTAAAGGAAAACCGGGATACTTATTAGGATATGATGAGGATGTTAAAGGATATAGAGTTTATGATCTTAAAAGAGAAGATATAATCTTAGTAAAGCATCTAGTAGTTATGGATGAAGGAAAGTCTGTGGATCCCTTCAAATATACAAAGTCAGTAAAAATCAGATTTGAGTCAGAAAATTCTGATGACTTTGAGCTTCCTAACTATCCAGGTTTTAGAGACGATGACATTCTTGTAGGAACAAATCAGACCGAAAAGGACTCGGCTGTGGAAACTCCAGTGACAACTCTACTCGAAGCGGAAGACGTGGTGGAAATTGATTCGGAATCAAGGGATAGGGGAGAAGCCGAGTTTGTTCGAAAGAATCCACGAGAACCAACTATTCCGGCCTCATATTTTGAGGGAGGGAGGAGAAGTAGCAAAAGACTGCAATAAAAACAGGTTAATAACAAGGTAACTAAACTATCTCATCAAGATGAACCTCAAACTTATCGAGAGGCGATGACTTGTCCAGAAAGAAACCGGTGGAAGACAGCCATCAATGAGGAGATGGCTTCAATCATGGCAGCCGATACTTGGGAGCTGGTGGACTGTCCACCTAACCGAAAACCAATCGGTTGTAAGTGGGTTTTCAAACTAAAACTGAACCCAGATAACACAATCGAGCGCTACAAGGCCAGATTAGTGGCAAAGGGATTTACACAAAAGGAAGGAATTGACTACGAGGAAACCTTTGCCCCGGTGGTCAGATTTCCCTCCGTCCGCATACTTCTCAGTTTAGCAGCGGCGGAAGACATGGAAGTGCACCAGATGGACATCAAAACAGCCTTTTTGCATGGAGAATTAGAAGAGGAGATCTTCATGCGACAACCCGAAGGGTTTGTGGAAGAAGGAGAGGAGAGTAAGGTATGCCGGCTGATTAAATCTCTTTATGGTTTGAAACATGCGCCCCGACAGTGGAATAAGAAGCTTGATGAGTTTCTTACCGGTCTAGGATATATTCGGATCAGCTCAGTTCACTCAATCTATGTTTTCGAAGATGAGGAAGGTTTTATATTTATTGCAATTTATGTTGATGATTTGCTTGTTTTAAGTAAATCAATGGAAAAAATTAATAAACTGAAAACCGATCTTAAAGGGAGATTTGAAATGAAGGATATAGGGGAAGCAAAATATATTTTGGGAATTCAAGTAGAGAGAGACCGAAAAAGAAAAATTATAAGATTGACTCAAAAAGAAGCAATAGGGAACATGCTTGAAAAATTTCAAATGGATAAAGCTAATAGTTGTACAACTCCAATGGAATTGAAGAAGGGAAGTGAGGGGAGTGAGGAAGAAGGAGTCATAGTCTTAGACGAGGAATTATCCCCTGAAGAATAGAAGTTCATGCAGACTATTCCTTACAGGCAAGTAGTGGGAAGTCTAATCTATTTTATGAATTGTACCCGGCCGGATTTAGCTGCAGCTGTAGGAGTGCTGAGTAGAAGTCTAAATGCTCCCACTAAGAAGGATTGGGAGGCAGCTAAGAGAGTTCTTAGATACTTGATAGGAACTAGGGATCTATGGTTGCATTTGGGTGGGGAGAATACTGACATCACTACTTGGAGTGATGCTAGTTATGGTGATGCTCCGATGAGGAGATGCACTTCTGGATATGTATTATATGTGGGTGATGGGGCTTGCTGTTGGAGTAGCAAACAGCAAAAGGTTATTGCTCAGTCCACTATGGAGGCTGAGTATATGGCCTCTTGCTCTGCTGTAAAAGAATTGATGTGGGTCAAGTCTTTGCTTGGTGAGCTTGGTCACCTTAAGAGTGGTGTGCAGAAAATATTTTGTGATAATCAGGCAGCAATCGCTATTTCTGCCAATCCTAAACACCATTTTAAAGCCAAACACATGGACATCAGACTCAGCTTTGTTATAGAGAAAGTAGAAAACAAAATAATCAGTTTAGAGTACAGACCAGATAGTGAGATGGTAGCAGATATGATGACCAAACCCGTGCCTTCCCCTAAGCTAATTTTTTGCAGGGAGAAGTGTGGTCTGAAATTAAAGATTGACTAGAAAATAAGGGGAGTGTAGAAACTAATGGTTTTATTAGTATTTTCTAGGTCTGAAAAGAAATATAGAAGTCGAGGCAGTCTATCTCTAACTTCTCTCTCCAACTCTCAAACTTGTCGCAGTCACTGAGAAATTGGAGAGGAAGCTAGAGCCATGGCTACCTTGGCTATCCTGAGGTTTACGGGAATTTTATATTAGGGTTTATTTATTTAATTAAAATGTATGTGCCGGCGGCAGGATTTGATCCTTGTACCTGCCGGCCGGCAGACACGAAATAGCCGGTAGCCTTAGCCGTTTAATCTAGCGGTAGTGTTACCTAGCATATAGTTTGATAATTATTTACATATGTATACAAGCGATAAACCATTTAACTGAAATGAATTACGGGATACATAGATCCAGTAATATATAATGTACGACTTACGGTACGGACAAAAATCAGTACTGCGCATTTGTTTTGTAAAAGAAACAAATACCGCGCATGTATTTATTACGGCTACGATTAAAGCCGAATTTAATCGGACGGCCGTGATTAGCGCCGAGATCGCGGAGGAAGATTTCGGCGGTTTGTGGCCATCGCCACATCGGATGACGCGTGGCGAAATTTCGTTGGATTGTGGAATCTCCGGAGATTATGGCACCGAATCCGGATTTGACATGTGTCGACATTTTGGCCATGTCGTACAATGTCCGTACATAAAGTACACCGGCAGCTGTACTTTTACGTACGGAACTCAATTCTGATTGGTTCCGTACATCAGTAGATAGAGTCTGTGAGAGAGATAGGACTTAGAAAAATTAGAAGATAGGACCCCCTCTCCCAGAGAGCTTCTGTACAAAAGGTCAACTTTGACCCTCCATAACTTACTGCTCAGGGGAGCAAATTCAGAGATTCTTTTTGCTATCGACTCAGGGGAGTCTTGTCTTCACAGGGGTGAAGTTGGTCAGAGTTTTTGTCTGCCAGGGTGGCAGTTATTTTTGCTTAAACACAAAGGGGTCAGAATTATCCTAGAGGCTTCTTGGAAGTTGTCCACTCTGAGGACTTATGGAGGTCTCAGATTTTCACCATACAGTTAGTAGTAAGCTGTTGTATATAATTGTAGGACTTAGTCATTTCTAGACTTAGGAACTTTTGGACAGAAACTGTTTCTGCTCCTTTTTGGGAATTTCATCTGAGAATTGCTCTCAGTTTTATTGGCAAAATTATCTGAAATTTTGCATGTTTGTTCCTCCTTGTGTTGGCAATACTGTGGCAAATTTGTAGACCTATTGTGTGTCTGATTTGCTTGGGGCTTCATTGTGAACTTGGTCAGATTTATCAAAGTTCTGGCAGGCTGTTTTTCTTCAACTTTGACTGAGTGTTGTGATTATTCGGTTTGGTATTATTATATGAAATTTGGTGGGAATACTGAGTGGACTAGAAACTATCTGGTTGAGTAGTTTTAGCTTGGTTTGGTTATTCTGTAGAATTCTGAGTGGAATCAAAGGAGGCTGTTTTGGGGTAGTCTGTGGTGCTTCCGAGGGTACATTCATGGCTGAAAAGGGCTATTAACAACAAGGCCAACACCACATGTAAAGTTACTATCTCACATCCATCGTGGATCGTACGTTGCCTTTCCACGTGTAAAAACTTTACACATCCAGTGTGTAGCTACTGTTGTCTCCTTCTCAAAAACAAGGGACTAAAATAGCTTGACACTGGATATGATGACCGCTTGCTTCGAAACTACATAATTAGAAGGTCGACGTTGTCGACCAAAAGTTTGGAGAATCATAACGAATATGCAGTAATCGTGTTTTATATACAAAAAAAAAAAATCAGTACCCTTCGTACGAAAATGCACTTTTAGCAGTAATGAACCTCACTTTTCACCTGATGGAGGTTCACCCTAATGTTGATATTTGAGTATTTTCTAGGTCTTTATTTACGATAGGAAAAGAGCAAAGGCAGTCTGCCACTGACTCCCTTCTGTAAGCCCCCACACTTGTTGTAGTCACTGAAGGCTGGGGAGGGAGCTAGAGCCATGGCTACCGAAGCTCTCTAGAGAAGACAGGGGGAAAAGTGGGTAGACTTACCAAAAGGTACTTGAAGGACCCTGGAATTGTTCGTGGAACCTGCCGGCCATCAAGTCACCCGTAGCCGTTAGCCTTATCCATTTAGTCTACGACTAGAGCTATGACATATAGGGTTTGACAGGTATTTAAATAGTTACATGTAGGGTTTTTCATTTAACTGGATTACGCTATATAGGACATAGAAACAATTGTACTTTTAGTACCGGACGAAACAAATAGTACGGACATTTGTTTCGACGGTCCGTATTAAATGACGATATAAATCCGACGACCATGGTTAGCGTCGGTTTCGCGGAAAGGATAATTTGGCGGTTTGCGGACGTCACCACTCCGGATGACACTTGCTGACATAATACCGGTTGCAGAATCTCCGGAACGAAACACAACAAATCCGGATATGACAAATGTCACATTATGGCAATATCGTACAATGTCCGTACAGAAAGTACTCAGGCACCTGTACTTTCTTGTCTAGTACCGTTTTCCTGACGTGGCATGACATGGCGCCACGTAGAGAGATAAGATTTGGAGGCAGGAATTTCGGAGATTATAAGAGCGAATCCGGATAAGACATGTGTTGACATTTTAGCCATGTCGTACGATGGCCGTACAAAAGGTACACCGGCACCTGTACCTTTATGTACTATACAGTAATGTGATTGGTCCCTACCTCAGTACTAGAGGACTTAGAATATTTCGGGTAGGTAGCCACCTCTCTCCCAGAGAGCATCTGTATAAAAGGCAAACTTTTGCGAGCCATAACTATTAATTTACTGGGCCATTTTCAGTGATTCTTTTTGCTGCAGACCCAGGAGAGTCCAGGCTACACAAAAGAGTAGTTAGTCAGAGTTTTTGCCTGCCTGAGTGGCCGCATTTCTAAGGAAAAGTCAAAGTGGGTGAATGTATCCAAATCACATATTCTAACTTTGCATTCTGTGGTGGAACTGAGCACACAGAAAGTCTCGCTTCACAGGGGTGAAGCTTCAATGGGGTTCTGATTGTCAAGGGGTCAATCTTTAGGGCTTATATAAAGTTGGAGTCGGCACTATCTAGATTAGCTTCTTTTGATCTATGAATTCTGTGTGGCAATGGAGCCCATAGAATTTCACCTAAGCCGTGTCCCCATGTTATCAGTACTTTGATAAAGTATTTTTGAATGTACTGAAGTCCCCCGTACTACTTTGACGAAGGTCCCGATGTGCGAAAATGAAGTCGAAAATTTGAAATGTGAAGATTATAGACATGGGTACAACTTGTGACGATTGAAGACGGATACGAAACTTCCGATGAATGATGATGCCAACAAATACAGTTGTGATGGTTGTTAACGTCTAGATTTTTTGTAATTTTGCGATGTTCACGGTTTTGTGACATTGTGACGCCATGTTCACTTGTGAAAACGTCGACGTCATAAATTCAATATCTTTCCACCATGGCTATCCGATATCATTTTTTCGACTTTTCTCACTCGACTTGCCATAATAATATACACAAATGTAGACACCAGAATTTACATGCAAATATCTTTCATTTTTTACCAATATTGTCGTGCCTCATTTTAAAAAGTGTGAGATAAAAACGATAATCTGAGAGGGAGAGGGGAGAGGCGATGACGACGCAAAATTCAGAATGAAACTTGAGGTCCGAGACCCATGCAGATTTTCTTCCATACATGCTCGTCATTTTTCTGTACATACGCGTGACGGGCAGGGAAAAAAATAATGAGTACTCTCCCTCGTCCTAAAATTTTCCCACTCGTGTGGTGCGTGAGTGGGTCGTTTTTCTTGCGTTGTTGAGGGATACTTTCCCTGAAATCCGGTCTCGAGGCGATTTCTCATGAAGTTTTTTGACGGGCTAGATTCTCTTGCCTGGGGGTAGAAAAGAGGAAAACGGCAAAATGAGTTAACATGAGGACAAACATGAAGTTCATTCAAAGTATTGACTTGAGTAGAATTGGTTTTTTTGTAAGGCTAAAGTTTTTCTTGTACATAACTGCGTTTTGGGGGAAAAACGACATGAAAATGTTGATACTTGAATACATGTGGCCATACCTTATGGCCTCTTCTCCATCCGGTGCCGATAGTAATCGTACGGGAACGTTTATTGGCAGTAATATTTTGTTAGGGTATCGCCCCGTGTACTTGTAACTTAGCGAACTTACTTTGTTTTTTAGCGCGGATCCGAAGTACCCAGATTTCAGGTGTCTCTATGTGTTTACTCGAAATTGTTACTTAACTGTGTGACGATTGTATACGTCGACAATGCCCTGTGACGGCTTTCAATGTGTACAATCTGTCTTGCCGCACCGTATTTTTAGAAACTTTGTGAACTGTCGCAAGACACATCATAAATTTTGAAACGATTTGGCATGTCGCATGTCACTGCGTGACATCGTAGAGGTATAGCGTTACAGCGGTGGCTGTACAACATGCCTTTGCGTAAGCCTCTCCCGTCCGACTGCCATGACTTCGCAAATTTTTCACCTTTACCTGAAACATAGTTCAAAAGTAGGCGTTTTTATGGTAGGCCTTTGGTCCGCGCCTTTATCGTTAGTTATGTAATGGGCTTTTCATGTGATCTTCTTAGATCCCTACTTTGATCAGGGACCGTGTGATCGTCTGAATCTGACGGTGTAAATAGAAACTTTTTGTCCGAATGTTTTAATTGGTCCGAATAGTTCCGAATACAATATGGGTCTTAAGGTCATATTGTATATTTGCATACAATAGGCATATTGTATGGGCCTACTTTCACTTACTTTTGAACTATGACGTGAAATGACATTGCGTCATCGAGACCCTTTCAAAAAAAAACCGTTCAAGGTGCTTGCGGACAAAAGGAACAACCTTGTACTTTTCTCAGTCGTCAAAAACCTTTGAAAACTTTTCACAAGTGGGATTACGTTTTCCTATTTGTGTCAACGGTTTTAGTTTGCTTAAAACACATTCTCGATGTTGTTTATGATAAGTTTGAAGATGACGTGACAGTGAGTCGAAAAAACACAAGAGGACAAATTTTTGTACTTCCTAAGTTCGAGAATGACTCAAATTGTACTCTACAAATTTGCTATTTATTCGTACGGTCGCAACTTAGGCACTACGGCGCTAAGATTGAAAGTAAAACGACGGAAAAAAACCCGAACTTAGGGTGCGTCTTTGTGTGCCAAAGTAAGGGTTTTTTTTCTGTCGTTTTCTTGTAAAACTTAGAGTCGTACAGCGTAAGTTTCATCTGTACAAAAAAATAGAAAAAAAGAGAAGTACATTTTGCGTCATCATTGAATTTAAGATGTACTTCATGTTGTCGTCTTGTGTTCTTCGACCCACGGCCACGCCAAAAAATGTCATCTTCAAACTTTTCTTTAAAATACAGGGAAAATGTGTTTTAAAACAAAGTATTTCTAGAAACAAATAGGAACACGTACTTGCACATGTAAAAAAAAATAAAAAAATAAAAAATAATAATTCAAGCGACGACTAAAATTGCACGATCCGCTATGTTTTGTCCGTTTGGGTTCGGGTACGACGAAGCAAAGTACTTAATTTGTTTGGTTTGGTCCGTTTACAGATGGTAAAGATTTTATTTCACCAAGGGTCTCAAGATTCCGATGCCATTTCACGTCGACCGGATAGGCGACGCAAAGGCAAAGCGCATCTTCTTCAACCGTGAAACGGCACAGGTTGGATGGCGGTACGTCTACGATGTCACGAACTGTCATGCGACGTCATAAGCAGTTACAAAAAAAAAACGTGCGTCATCACAGATTGTAGATGTTAACAGCCGTCACGAGCATTGTCAACGTATACAATTGTCACACCATTAAGTAACAATTTCGTTGTTACACATACGGACATCTGAAATTCGGGTCCGCCGGATCTGCGTTATAAAACAAGGTTATTTCTCTAAGTTTAAGTACATGGAGACGCACCCTAAGGGCGTGTTCCCAAGTAACTAAAATTTTGAAACGTTACTTTGGAATTTAGCGCAAATTATAGGGTGGACTTTTCAAATTGTGCCTATGTCAATCATTAAGGTATTTTCACATGTAACCGAAACTTAGTCTTGCTATTTTTTTTTTTAGCCAGGATTCTCCGTACAGCTTTCAGAGCATTCGGATGTAAAGACAAATAACTTGTCACTTAAAAAAGTGACTTACGTAGACGTGTACGAAGAATTGTGACATATAAAGTGGTACATAAAATGAGGCGAAACTTCCACTCGGCTTCAATTTGAGGCGTTTCTCCGCACGTTGTTTATTTTTTGTGACTTCGTAATGTCTATACACCACATTGTCGACGTGTTGAAACCCTAAAATACCTTTCGCTGTCGCACATAATTTGCGGTTTCGTTTATCTTCTTCCTACTTGCCGACACGTGGCCAATATTTTTCATACGTTGTATGTGTGAAGACACGTGTTTTTGAGAGAGACGACCCCTGTACGGAAATCAACGCACGGAAAACAGTACGCACAGGTTGGAAACGTGCAGTGTGGTTTTTTTTTGGTACTCCGCGCACAAAAATTGTACAAAACTTCAGACACGTGCGACAGTGTCTGCCTATTCGCTCACCTTTTTGGACTTTATTTCAAATCACCTCGCGAGGTGATTTGATGTAAAGTTTGAATATGTGCTGAAAGGACGCGAAAGTGGGTCGAAATGCACTTAACAACAAATTGTATCGCGCTAGACGACAAACTATTGTACATATCAAGTTTCAGGGTAACGCAACTTGTACGGTGGTAATTTATTTTTTTTGGTATGGATGCGGATTTTCTAGGAATACGGCATAAAGTAATTGTAATTGTAACACATGCGAAAAATACCCTTACTTGCGCCTTCATTACTTAAAATATGTGACAGTTTTAGACTTCTACGAAATGTGTGACAGTCTACGAAACGAAATGTAAACGACTACGAAACTACGAAACTTCCTAAAGTTGGTGACGTCTACAAAATCAGCGACGATTGTAGACGTCGAGGTTTTTGTGACATTGTAGATGTTTAGAATCTTGTGACATAGCGAGGTCATGCTACCATGTGACGTCATTAGTACGTAGATTTTCCGCCATTGCTTCCCGATTCCGTTTTTTTTATCTTTTATCATTCGATATGCCATCAAACTTAGGCCAAAAATATATAAAAATAAATAAAATATATATATCTTTTATTTGATACTATTATTGTTGCATCTCGTGTAATTAAGAGAGAAAAAGGAGCGGTCGAGTGAGAAAGAGGGGGAGAGACGAAGACGACGTAAAATGTTGCAAAGGACCCATGAATGAAAGTGGAGGTCCGAGACCCCAACGATTTTTTTACGTACATTCTCATCATTTTCGTACGTATAAAACTAGAGTGTACTCTCCGTCGTTCAATTTTTTAAAAAATGTTTGACGCGTGCAATCCCGATTTTCTATTCGTCAATAGGGTAGTGTTTTGATGAAAACTAGGTCGCGATTTGATTATAGGGCAAGTGTGAAGATGAGCCGGAAGTGGGTCGCGGTGATAATAACCCCAAATTGCCGCACCTTTCAAGTTTCAAGATGACGCAAAATGTAATTGTGTTTTTGCCCATTTTTCGTACGGCATAAACGACGGAAAAAAACCCTTACTTAAACACATGGGGACACACCCTTAGATTTTGTAAACTACATGTCAAAATTGACTGGCACCTCATAATTTAAGATCCGATAGAATATCCTTCAACCGACAAATTTCACTCCAAAGCTTCACTTGCGTACCATGTAGTTGATTACCAAGTCATAATACTACATACATTTTGTACTTTATGCAAACGCCAGTCTTTTACGCCAGCTCATTTTTTAGGGTTTTCGAAAATCCTTTGCCGGAAATAGTGTGACAAAAGAGCGTTAACCGAAATAGCCCGACGAAGGACCGTTTCGAGATTACTTTTTTATTTCAAGTTGCATTATGAAAGGTACATACCATGTGCAAATCTTGTGATTTTTCGTTGGTTGTCCATCGTGACACGTAGCTAAATCGTCCAGCATGTTGCGATTCATTTTTATCTTTAGGTGACAGCCCACCTCTTACAGCAACGTTGTAGGAGAAAAATGAAACGAATTCCTCGCGAATGAATATTTGACGGTAAGTGTTACCCCCTAGACCTTCGGAGAGTATTGGCGAGATTACTTGTAATGTTATAAAAAAGCAAAAGAAAAGTAAAATAAAGCAAAATAAGCCGTACAGTCTGCTACGGATAGGAGCGGATTTATGTAAACTACACAGCCAATCGTTATTAGCGTTGTGTACGCTAATCCCGTCCCGCTTTTATTATTTTTATTCTCAAACAGAATTATCCACACTATGTAAAAAAACCCCTAATTCCTAATTAGAGTAAACCACGCTAATTATTCGTATACGCTAGAGAAACTTCTACGCTAATATCGTTTGGCGGTGTACTGTATCCCACTTTTCGACTGATGGATCTTGACCCTTACTCTAAATGCGTTAATTTTATTTAAATGTTAATAACGCTAAATTTTTATTTTGCACCAGAAAAAGCCGCGACCAAAAGTAGTGTAATAAACACTAATATAGTTGAGGGGTGTAGCTTGACTTTTGTAGCAGTGATTGGTATAAATTTTGACGGTTGGATGGACCACTGAGGGTATTTTCGCATGTAACCGAAACTTAGTCTTGTTACTTTGTTTTTTAGCGAAGATTCTCCGTACAATTTTTCAGAGCATTCGTATGTAAAGAAATGAAATCGTAACTTTAAATTGTGACGGATGTAGACGTGGGTGTAATTTGTGACGATTGTACACGAGTACAAAACTCGCGACAATCGATGACGTTTACAAAATAGAGACGGTTGTAGACGTCTACCTACTTATGACATTGTAGATGTTTAGGGTTTGTGACATTTTGACGTCACGCGTACTTATGTTAGCGTCGACGTCACTAATTCCAAAACATTCCGCCATGGTTTCCCAATGTTGTTTTTTCGTTCGTTCTCACTCTACTTGCCATAAAAATAAACTAAAAGACAACCAAAAGAAATATTTTTCATAGATCTTTCATTTGATGCTTTTCTTGCCTTATTGCATTGTAAGAATTGTGAGATAGGCGCGTTAGGTGGAGAGGGAGAGAAAGAGAGGCGCTTTCACCATCTTCGCTTTTGCGAAATGGCGTCAGTTGGTCGAAACTCCCCTCCACGGGCCCTGTCCGGTATCAAATAATGTGGCGCCACGTGGCACCGCGTGACGCTATATCCGTATGCTGCCAAAAAGCTCACTTCGCGTGGCGGCTATAATGCCGGCCGTCCGATCAAAACATATTTTACACGGTTCAGATTCGCGTACATGCAGAAATTGCTCCTTTTGATTAGTCTGCTGTTTCGTTAATGTTTATATATTTATGAAACCCATCACGTGCATCGTTTCGTAACGCCTTAATGGTTAAGGCGTTAGGCTATAAAGAATCTAGAGGTCACAGGTTCAAATTAAGACCTAGGCATTATTTTAGCCAAAATACCCTTAACTGCAAAAACTGCCACTTTCTAAATATGGCGGCAGCCATGGCGCGCCTTTGATCCTTACTCTCATTCTTTAAAACAAAACTAAAGTAGGGAAGTGAACTATTATTACCTCTTTTCAACAATCCCATAGTTCAAAAGTAGGTGAAAGTAGCCCCATACAATATGCCTATTGTACGCAAAACATACAATATGGCCTTAAGACCCATATTGTATTGGTCGCAAAATGAAAATTAAAAGTAACAGGGTTGAGTTGCACATCGATCGATAGAGAATTAAATGTCATGTCTAAATTTTCAAAAACATTCCTCCAAAAAAATATTTTTTTGTGAGTTTTGAGGTATTTTTTATTTAAACCGTCAGATTTGGACGATCGGATGGTCGTTGATCAAAGTGGCGATCTAATAAGATCACATGAAAAGCCCAAAACACAACTTACGATAAGTTTTACGACCGCGTTTTTTTTTTCCCGTGTTTATTTTCCCGCGGAATGTTATCCTACGCCGTGTCAATTCGCTAAAAAATTTCGTCCGGCGGCGTGCGCTGTACTATGATGATACGTCATATTCGTACGTTCGTACAAGAGTGTGCACAAATGCACACACATATAGTATGCTTACTCTACGCCAGTTTTGTGCCAAGTTTTGTGCGCCTACTAAAGGCCTACCATAAAAACGCCTACTTTTGAACTATAGTTTAACCATCGCGGTTTTGATAATAAAATATTCTTTGCCTGTTCTGATTGGTCTATCTAGTGTTAGAGTCAAAGCTTCCGAACAAATCTTGTAAATCGGTGTAAATCGTCCACATCTGCCAAAATCTGATAAGCTTTTAACCTGTTTTGTTTTGTGAACTTGTCTAGTCTTTTCTCAAGGCTGACAATTGGCTATAATGTTTGGGGGGGAGCTACGTGGTCCAATAAGGTCAAAGAAGGTTTAGCTCTTCAACTCTCATCCGTGTGGAATCGAAGGATCACACAAAGTCTCTTGTCGCACGCAGATCACCTCGCGGACCACTTTGTGACGGTCATCAGAAGTTCCGTACACATTCTACAAAATACATCTAGTCCGTTAAAAAGACCGCCGATTGCAAATTGTTGAGCCGTTGGATCATATTGAAGCAATCGGCTTCAATCATCCTCCTTTCCATTTTTCCCCGTGTGGGAGTAGCTCTGACACCACCATCCTACAACAAAACAATAATAATCATTAATAATACAATAATAATAATTAATAGTAATAATTGATGAAACGTGCTTCTAGTCCACTTCTTGTTCCATAAAAAAATTGACTAAACATTGTTGTGGTATGATGATTGTATAATTATTGTGAATCATTTCCCTTATGAATAGGGAGAAGAGACAACCCTAGAAAAATTTCTTTTAACTTTCTTAGAAAAATCCCCAATCTACGTCCATAACCTTAGGGGACAAGCTACGACCAAGGGGTCAAAAAAATGGTAAAAAAAACGAGTTGTGCTCCCAAAATCTGGTGGCCTCCTCCTATCTCCCCTTAGACCTAAAACTACACCGTGTATCGCTATTAGTGTTAATGTTTTTTTCGCCACTTAAAACGCGTATTCTCCGTACATATTTGTCAGATTGTGTATCTGACGGTTGCGATTGGAAGGTAAGATTTTCAGCTTCCGATTGGCGGTCTCAAATTGAAAATAGGACAAGTGTATACGGAGAAAAGATATTCTATGTGGCGGAAAAAATATTAACCCTAATAGCGATTCGTGGTGTACTAAACGAAGTGAAAATACATCCTAGTCTTCAGTATCTAAAGAATTTTGTTCATCAGTGGGAAAAGTGGAAAACCCTCCACATAAACAAAACATCATTGGTGGCAAGTTTTACACCTTTCTGTCGCCCAAGAAAAAAAAAAACCTGGATGTCAGACCCTTCAAGGTCTCTTTAAGGACTCTCTCCAATTCTCTTCAGACCTCCAACTTCTCCCCAAGTCTCGACCAATCCCGAGTGCGCAGCAAAATGATAACGACAAACGATCACCATCTACCACAAGTAAAGGTAACTTCCAAGAAATGATTTCTTCGATAGTCAAAAATCGAAAAATGCAATTTTTAAACTCTCTTGTAATCAATAGAGATACATTTTTTATCCTTGTCCCTTTTTTTCCAAAGAGAAATCTTGCTGGAATTAAATCCTAGGACCAAAGCCCACAAAATGGGTTGAAGAGTTAAGTGTTAGAATTCTCCAACTCAGGGACCTTGGAGGTCGAGGGAGAAGGTGATAGAGGTGTGACAAGAAGTGACTGGCTTCTTTGAGAAAACTGATGACGTGGAGGCTAATCCTTTTGACTCTTACGGTATGTTCCCATGTACTTGAAACTTAGCGAACTTACTTTGTATTTTAGCGCAGATCCGGCGGCCCTAGATTTCAGGTGTCCGTATGTGTACCAAACGAAGTTGTCACTTAAGGGTGTGACGATTGTATACGGTGACAATGCTCGTGACGGCTGTCAACCGTGTACAATCTGTGATGACGCACCAAATAGTTAAAAATTGCTTTGGACGTCGCATAACCTTGCGTGATATTTGTAGACGTTCATCCTTTCGACACTTTAATGCCCATGGAGGATGTCCATGGCTGAAGAAGTGTCGTTTCCGTTACCTTTCCTGTGCGGTACCTTTCTTGTACGGTATTATAAGGCTCATTAAAATGATATGGTTGCTTTTAACTATATAGTGGATTTTAGTACAGCCG
>JBBHKE010001949.1:102273-129280 GCA_037447655.1 Zygnema cylindricum
GTTAAGAAATATAGTGATTGACAAACACATTAAATCCATTGTTCAATACAATAGCGATTGTCAAAGACATTAAATCTATTGTTTAGAATAATAAGGATTGACAAACACATTAAATACATTCTTAACAACAATAGCGATTGAGAAAAACATTAAATCCATTGTTAACAACAATAGCGATTGACAAACACATTAAATCCATTGTTAAAAACGATAGCGATTGTTCAACACATTCAATCCATTGTTAAAAACAATAGGGATTTTGAAACACATTCAATCTATTGACAACTTTTCTCCATTAATTATCAAGTGAAGGGAAATATGGCGGCAGCCATGGCGCGCCTTTGATCCTTACTCTCTTTCTTTAAAACAAAACTAAAATAGGGAAGTGAACTATTAATTACCTCTTTTCAACAGTTATCTAACTTACACAAAGTTTTAGGGATAACAAAAATTGTTACCTAACTTACACAACTTGTTAGCGATAGCAAAAATTGTTACCTAAATTACACAAACAGTTAGCGATAACAACAATTGTTACCTAAATTACAAAAAGAGTTAGCGATAACAACAATTCTTACATAAATTACACAAACAGTTAGGAATAATAAGATTTGTTATCTAAATTACAGAAACTGTTAGCGATAACATAACTTGTTACCTAAATTACACAAACAGTTAGTGATATAAAGAATTGTTACCTAAATTACACAAACAGTTAGCGATAAAAGAAATTGTTACCTAAATTAAACAAACTATAAGCTCTAACACGAATTGTTACCTAACTTACATAAACTGTTTAACCTTGCAAGAATTGTTACCTAACTTACACAAACAGTTAGTGAAAACAGGAAATTGTTATCTAAATTACAAAAACTCTTTGGGCTAAAAAGACTTGTTACCTAACTCACACAAACTCTTAGCGTTAACATGAATTGTTGCCTAAAGTACACAAACTGTTAGCGCTAACAATAATGGTTACCTAATTTACACAAACTGTTAAAGATAAGAGGAATTGTCACCTAATTTACACAAATTGTTAGTGCTAACTGGAATTGTTATCTAACTTACACAAATTTTTAGCGATAACAAGAATTGTAACCTAAATTACACAAAATGTTAGGGATAACTGTTGAAATTAATAGATTTCTAAAGTATTTTCTAGGTTTAAATATGTTAGTATAAAAGAAAAAGAAAAGGACGAACAGCATGCCTCCACCTCCTCTCTCTAGCCCCCATACTTGTTGTAATCACTGAAGGATAGAGAGGGTGGTTGATCCATGGATGCCTTAGTTTTACAGGCAGTTATTTTTAGTAGGTTACTAAAAATATACCTGACGGACTCGGGATTTGATCCCGTTACCTGCCGTTTGTCAAGTTGGCCGATAGCGGTCAGCTTTATCCTAATAGACTAGGACCAATGGTAAACGCTATAGTATGTGATAGATATATATTCATTTAGGAGAGAACAAATTCATTTAATTGAAACTCTATACGGCATGCATAGATTAAGTTTCACCAAGTACGAAGGATAGTACTAATTTGAAACGGATACCGCCCATTTTGCTTCGACACGAAACAAATATCGCGCAAGTATTTATAACGGCTAAGATCGCATTTCGAGTCAAATCTAACGGCGCATATCATTGCCGAAATCTCGGAATGGTCACTTTGGGATTAAGTGACATGGCATGACTTGGCGCCACGTGGAGAGATGACATTCGGTCGTGGGAATTTCGAGGAATATACAGACGAGTGGAAAATGGACACGTTCGCTTAATGGTCGTACAAAAAGTACATCTGCGGTAGTACTTTTATATTGGTTCGTGTAGTTAGTAGATAGGGGTTGTGATAGGGAGCTAGGACTTAGAAAAATCTGGTAGATGGTCTTCTCTCTCTTTGAGAGGTTGTATAAATTGGTATTTTTGTCGGCTTATAACTTATCGTTTGGTTGGCCGTTTTCAAAGATTCTTTTTGCTACGGACATAGGGGAGTCCATGCTGCACAAAGGTGCACTCAAATTGTCAGTTTGCCTTCTTCGGCAACAGTGGTTGTGGCTTGAAGTGGGTTAGTTAAATACTATCTAGAGGCTTCCTGAATTCTTTAGTCCAATGGAGGACACAGAATTGTAGGTTATGGGCCCACCCTCTAGGGTGCCCACCTTCAATCAATCTCGGTTCATCTATTGGGAAGCCATGATTATGGGAGCTTTGTGCGAAAAACGATACTCGGTTATCGTTAGTGGACAAGTGAAACGTCCACCTTCAAGAACTCCACTAGTGTTTGGAAGAGTAAGGTTTCTTGTGGCAACGTGTGCCTCATCGGAGGAGGCAGATGATGGGGACAGAAGTGTTGCCGAAAAGGGGAAAGGGAAGGAGACACCCCTCACTCCTATTGCCACAGTAACGGGAGCGGCGACCGTGAAGACCGCGGAGAAAGATTCTCAAATGTGAGAGGATGTAAACATGGCAGCCAAGAACTTCATTATGAGTTTCCTCACTCAAGATTTAGCCACTCCTCGTCTTCGCATTTACAAGGCAGAAGAGTTGTGGTTCAGTTTGGTGGAGATTTATAGAGATGGAACTATTTAGGAGCTCCAATTGGTTGAACAAAAGCTAGTGAGTTACACTTACAAAGGGAGTGTTAGATATCAATGATCTTCTTGTTTGGTATGGAGATAGTGTCGGATGGGAGGTATTAAATGGGTGAACTTTTTAATGAAGTTAGAGGATTTTTGAACATAGTGTTGAAGGAATGCCTGATAGTTCATGGAAATGGAACACAGTGGTCAGGATGATACTTGTGTAGGAAAACAAAATGGAGATTAGGAGAGGAGTAAAGAGCATTCAAGCTCTAGGAGCAGGAGGGGACCGATGGGGGAAGGACTCAAAGAAACCATATAAAGGGGAAAGAGATCATTATGGAGGACCGAGGCCCCCAAAGGGTCTTTGTCATTTTTGCAAAAAGTTGGGACCCTTCATCGCAGATTGTGTCAAGTTGTCAAAGCTGAGGCTCTAAGAGAACCATGGAGGGGATTCTTCCGGATGGAAGAAAAATGCACTTGTTTTTGCAAAAGTGAAAGGAGAAACCGAGGAAGAGTCTTCTGAGGAGGATGGGGAGCTTCTTCTTGTCGAGAGTCTAGAGGAGAAGGAGATCCCTCAGAGACAAGAGTCTGGAGGAGCAGCAATAGTAGTAGAAGTAGACATGATACACCTCTCAGAAGCTATCAAGAATCCTACCAAATAGTTGTTTTCAAGTGCTCACCAATTCTTCGAAAAGCATTCAAACCTCACAAAACTATATCACAATATAGAGTAGCATAAAAAATGACAACTCCCAAAGTTTCAGCTCAATTGACTTGACAACGCTCAAGATATAATACTCAAAAGGTTTCCAAACACAATCTGCAGTTTTTCTACTTGGAAGTCTGGATACATAAAAAGCTCTAAGTCCTAAGTCTTATACTTTTGGTATTAATCGCCGATACAAGTGTACCTGAGAGGTACGTCCAAAATCAACCCACCTACTGAGATCTATGTGTTCCTAATCGTGCCAACCCAATCTATCATCGTAGAGTCAATATTACTCAGAATCTATATTAAGTGATTGTACAAATACTTGTCGGCAAGTCACTTGTGATACTCTTGTGAATCTCGTCCGTTGACCTGATTCATATCAATCGCAATTGTGTTGTCCTGATTGGATCACATTCACATCACCCGCCGCTGCGGTGTTCCGCACAAAATCATATCCAAGATAGCAGCAGCAACGTTGTCTGTACGGATCATATCCAAAGTAACCGCAGCTGCGTTTGTCCCGTCTGCGTCGCAGCTGCTTTGCTGCGCAGCTATTTTTGCATAGCAGCTGCGCTGTTCTATCTGCATAGCAGCTAAGTTGTTATGTATTGCACTCAAGTGATGACGTATATCCTTATGAAACTTATGATACAAATTGCTACCTTTCTGCCGTCATACTAATATATTGAAACTTAAAGCTTTCCAAAATCAACACTCTTCACTAAGCTAAGAAAGATCCCTACTGTAGAGATAGAGTATGGGGATTGGAGAGTGGTTACTACAAATCTAGTGGGATCAGTGGTTCTGAAATTCTTAGTGGAAGGTAAGACTTCTATACTTACATTCTCAAATGTAGTATACATTCCTCAACTGAGTAAAAATCTTGTCTCTACGTTTGTGTTAGATGACAAAGAGTTTGATACCTTCACTAGAAAGGGAGTCTTTACAGCTAAGTATGGGGATGAAGTTTACTTCACGATAGATAAGGGTAGCCAAGGAATGTTTAGGCTTAACCTGAGTTATGAAAAGAAGAATGCTTACTAAGTTGGTGTTTCTAAGTTGATGATTTGGCATAAGCGGTTGGGACATGTGCATTTTGATAAGTTTAGGGAAATGAAAAATTTTGGGGTAGTAGAAGGCATTCAGTTTGGGGATGATGAAATGATGGATGATTGTAGTGGCTGTGCTCATGGTAAGGCTTACAGACTTCCCTTTCCCAAAGTTGCCACATATAGAGGTGAGAAAGTGTTAGATTTAGTCCACACAGACATTTGGGGACCTGCAAAAGTACCTTCGGTTGGAGGAAAGAGGTTTATGATGACAATAACTGATGACTGGTCTAGATACTTTAGAGTCTACTTTCTGAAAAATAAGTCTGAAGCATCAACTTACTTCAAAGAATATAAAGCATGGAGTGAGAAATTGCATGAAACCCCTATGAAGGGGATAAGGAGTGATAATGGGGGGGGAATATACCTCTAACCAATTTGAGGAATATCTGAGAGATGAGGGAGTGCAACACCATAAAACCGTACCATATAACCCGGAACAAAATGGGGTAGCTGAGAGGTTGAATCGAACACTAGGAGATATTGTATACAGTATGTTGGCCGACAAGAATACAGGAAAGATTTTTTGGGCAGAAGCAATGAACTGTGCCAACTACATTAAGAAAAGAGTCCTTACCTCAGCTGTAAAGGGATTGAAATCTTATGAGAGATGGGTTGGAAAGAAACCAGATATCTCACACCTTAAAGTATTCGGTAGCCAAGTTTACAGACTTGACACGGATAGGAAAAACTGGAAACTAGATGCTAAGGGAAAACCTAAATACTTTGTGGGATTTTATGAGGATGTTAAGGGATATAGAGTCTATGACTTAGCAAAGAAAGATATCATTCTGGTCAAACACTTAGTTGTCATGGATGAAGGGAAGTCATTTGATGCCTTCAAATATACAAAGAAGATAAGAATCAGATTTGAGTCCGAAAGTGAGGAGAACTCGGTCGTTCCCGAAAAGGACATGAGTGAAACCGTGATTGCAGATTCAGGGGAGATCCACGATACAAGAGACTCACAGGAAACTTCACATACTCCGATGGACTTCGAGGAGAAAGAAGAAGCGGGATAAGAAACGGCCTACATGGATAGGGGAGCCGATGAGAAAATGAGAAGAAATCCAAGACTTCCATCCATTTCAGCTTTAGAGTTTGAGGGAGGAAGGAGGAGCAGCAAAAGGATACAGGAAAAACAAGCTGCTCATAAGGTAACTAAGCTATCTTACCCAGATGAGCCTCAGTCTTACTCGGAGGCAGTGAATAGTCTAAAGAAACAAAGATAGATTAGAGCCATAAATGATGAGATGGCTTCTATCATGGAAGCAAATAATTGGGAACTAGTAGATTTCCTCTAGACAAAAAACTTATTGGGTGTAAATGGGTATTTTAACTAAAACTGAACACAGATAATACCATTGAGAGATATAAGGCTCGATTGGTAGCGAAGGGGTTCACCCAAAAGGAGGGGATTGACTATGAGGAGACCTTTGCTCCAGTTGTTCGGTTCCCATCAGTAAGGATTCTCCTCAGTTTGGCAGTAGCGGAAGACGTGGAAATACACGAGATGGACATTAAGACTGCTTTTCCTAATGGTGAAATAAAGGAAGAAATTTTCATGAGACAACCCGAGGGGTTCGTGGAAGAAGGAGAAGAGAGCAAAGTTTGCAGGCTCATAAAGTCCTTATATGGACTAAAGCAGGCTCCCAGACAGTGGAATAAGAAACTAGATGAATTCCTTATTGGTCTGGGATATATCCGTATTAGCTCTCACCATTCTATCTATATGTTTGAAGATGAGAATGGTGTCATTTTTATTGCAATTTATGTGGATGATCTGCTTGTGTTCAGTAAATCTTTGGAAAAGATCAATAAGTTAAAGAAGGATCTTAGAAGCAGATTTGATATGAAAGATTTAGGGGAGGCAAGATATATTTTGGGGATTCAAATGGAGAGAGATAGGGGGAAGAAGATTATCAGACTTACTCAGAAGGAAGCAATAGGTAATATGCTTGAGAAATTCTAGATGGAAAATTCTAATAGTTGTACCACTCCCATGGACTTGAAAAAAGTAAGTGATGAGAGTGTACAAGGAGGAGTGATGATCTTAGATGATCAAATGAGTCCATAAGAGAGCGAGCTTATGAAGTCTATTCCTTAGAAGCAGGTTGTAGGAAGTTTAATCTATTTTATGAAGTGTACCAGGCTGGACATAGCGCCAGCAGTTGGAGTATTCAGTAGGAGTCTTAATGATCCTAGGAAAAAAGAATGGGAGGCAACCAAGAGAGTCATGAGATATCTCGTGGGAACTAGAGAGTTATGGTTGCATTTGGGGGGGGAGCACACTGACATCACTACTTGGAGTGATGCCAGTTATGGGGACGCCCTTATGAGAAGATGCACTTCTGGGTATTTGTTCTATGTTGGGGAAGGTGCATGCTGTTGGAGCAGTAAGCAACAAAAGGTGGTAGCTCAGTCTATTATCGAGGCTAAGAACATGGCCTCTTGTTCTGCTGTAAAAGAGTTGATGTGGGTCAAATCCTTGCTGGAAGAACAGGGATATATGAAGGAGGGAGTGCATGAAGTGTTTTGTGATATTCAAGCTGTCATTGCAATTGCAGCTAATCCAAAACATCACTTTAAAGCTAAACTTATGGACATAAGATTGAGTTTTGTGAGGGAAAAGGTTGAGAATAAGATTGTGAATCTTGTATATAGATCCGATGAGGAAATGGTGACTGATATGATGACAAAACCAATGCCCTCTCCTAAATTGAAATATTGTAGAGAAAAATGTGGACTAAAACAAAAGGTAAAATTAGACTAGAAAATAAGGGGAGTGTTCAAATTAATAGATTTCTAAAGTATTTTCTAGGTTTAAATATGTTAGTATAAAATAAAAAAGAAAGGACGGATAGCTTCCCTCCACCTCCTCACTCTAGCCCCTATACTTTTTGTTGTCACTGAAGGATAGAGAGGGTGGTTGATCCATGGCTGCTTTAGTTCAACATGCAGTTATTTTTAGTAGGTTACTAAAAATATACCTGACGGACCCGGGATTTGATCCCGGTACCTGCCGTTCGTCAAGTTGGCCAATAGCGGTCAGCTTTATCCTAATAGACTAGGACCAATGCTAAATGCTGTAGTATGTGATAAAAATATATTCATTTAGGAGAGAACAAATTCATTTAACTAAACCTCTATACGGCATGCATAGATACAGTTTCACCAAGTACGAAGTACAATACTAATTTGAAACGGATACCGCGCATTTTGTTTCGACAGCGAAACAAATATCGCGCAAGTATTTATAACGGCTAAGATCGCATTTCGAGTCAAATCTAATGGCGCACATCATCGCCGAAATCTCGGAATGGTCACTTTCGAATTTAGTGACGTGGCATGACCTGGCGCCACGTGGAGAGATGACATGCGGTCAGAAGAATTTCGAGGAACGTACGGACGAGTGGAAAATGGACACGCGTTCGCTTAATGGCCTTGTCGTACAAAGGTCGTAGAAAAAGTACATCGGCAATCGTACTTTTATATACGGTACAATACTCTGATGAGTTCGTACAGTTAGAAGATAAGGGTTGTGATAGGGAGCTAGGACTTAGAAAAATCTGTTAGATGGTCTTCTCTCTCTTTGAGAGGTTGTATAAATTGGCATTTTGCCGTCTTATAACTTATCAGCTGGTTGGCCGTTTTCAGTGATTCATTTTGCTACGGACTCAAGGGAGTCCAAGCTCCACAAGGGTACAGTCGAATTGTCAGTTTGTCTTCTTGGGCAGCAGTGGTTTTGGCTTGAAGTGGGTTTGTTAAATATTATCTAAAGGCTTCCTATATTCTGTAGTCCAATGGAGGACACAAAATTGCAATAACAAGTATTATTATCTAAATTACACAAACTGTTAGCGCTAACAAGAATTGTTACCTAAAGTACAGAAACTATTAGCGCTAAAAATAATGTTTACCTAACTTACACCAACTGTTAGCAATAACAAAAATTGTTACCTAAATTACACAAACTGTTAGGGATATCAAGAATTGTTTCCTAAATTACACAAACAGTTAGATATAGCAGGAATTGTTATCTAACTTTCGCAAAGTGTTAGCGATAACAATAATTGTTATCTAGTTTACACAAAGTGTTAGCGCTAACAAGAATGGTTACCTAACTTACACAAACTATTCGCGATAACAAGAATTATTACCTAAATTACACAAACTGTTAGCGATAACAAGAATTGTTACCTAAATTACAGTTAGGTAACCATTCTTGTTAGCGCTAACAGTTTGTGTCAGTTAGATAATAATTCCTGTTATCGCTAACAGTTTGCGTAAGTTAGGTAACTATTCGTGTTAGCGCAAACAGTTTGTATAATTTAGACAAAAAATTCTGTTATCGCTAAATGTTTGTGAAATTAAGGTAATAAATATTTGTTATTGCTAAAAGTTTGTGTAAGTTAGATAACAATTCCTCTTAGCGCTAATAGTTTGTGTAAGTTAGGTAACAATTATGTTGTCGCTAACAGTTTGTGTAAGTTAGGTAACCATTATTGTTAGCGGTAACAGTTTGTGTACTTTAGGTAACAATTCTTGTTATCGCTAACTCTTTGTATTATTTAGGTCAAAATTCCTTTTATCGCTAATAGTTTATATAATTTAGATATCAATTCTTATTATCGCTAATTGTTTGTGTAATATAGGTAACAATTCTTGTTATTGCTAACATTTTGTGTAAGTTAGGTAACCATCCGTCTTAGCGCTAACACTTTGTGTAATTTGGATAATAAACTTTGTTATCGCTAATAGTGTGTGTAATTTAGGTAACAATTTATGCTATCGCTAACAGTTTGCATAAGTTAGGTAATAAGAACTCATAGCCCAAACATTTTGTATAATTTAGATAACAATTCGTGTTATCGCTATCTACTTTTATAATTTAGGTAACAATTATTTTTATCGCTAACTGTTTGTGTAATTTAGGTGACAACTCTTGTAATCGCTAACATTTTGTGTAATTTAGGTGACAATTCTTGTTATCGCTAACACTTCGTGTAATTTAGGTAACAATTTTTGTTATCGGTAACAGTTTGTGTTAGTTAGGTAACCATTCTTGTTAGCGCTAATAGTTTGAGTAAGTTAGATAAGAATTCCTGTTATCGCTAACCTTTTGTGTAAGTTGGGTAATAATTTCTGCAAGCACTAAAAGTTTGTGTAATTTAGGTCACAATTCGTGTTATCGCTAATAGTTTGTGTAGGTTAGGTAACCATTTTTGTTAGCGCTAACAGTTTGTGTAAAATATGTAACAATTCGTGTTATCGCTAACAGTTGTGTAAGTTAGGTTAAAATTCATATTAGCGCTAACATTTTGTGTAGATAAGGTAACAATTCTTGTTAGCGCTAACAAATTGTGTAATTTAGATAACAATTCTTGTTGTCCTTAGCTGTTTTTGTAATTTATGTTACAATTTTTGTTATCGCTAACAGTGTGTTTAGTTTAGGTAACAATTCCTTTTATCACTAACTGTTTGTGTAATTTAGCTATCAATTCCTATTATCACTAACGATTTGTGTAAGTTAGGTAACAATTCCTGTTAGCGCTAACAATTTGTGTAGGTTAGGTAACATTTATTTTTAGAGGAAACAGTTTGTGTAATTTAGGTGACAATTCTTATTATCGCTAATTGTTTGTGTAATTTAGATAGCTTTTCTTGTTAGTGCTAACAGTTTGTGTAAGTTAGGTGACAATTCTTGTTAACGCTAACAGTTTGTGTGATTTAGATAACAATTCTTGTTAGAGCTAACAGTTTGTGTAAGTTAGGTTAAAATTCTTGTTATCGCTAATAGTTTGTACAAGTTAGGTAACAATTCCTATTAGCACTAAAAGCTTGTGTAAGTTAGGTAACAATTCCTCTTAGCGCTAACAGTTTGTGTAGGTAAAATAACAACTCTTGTTAGAACTAAAAGTTTTTGTAACTAAGGTAACAATTCCTCATAGCGCTAACAGTTTGTGTAAGTTAGGTAACAATTACTCTTAGCTTTAATAGTCTGTGTAATTTAGATAACAATTCCTGTTAGCGCAATGTCATGCGGCATCTCGTCGGACACTTTTCTTGTTTATATTTAGGGTTTAGGACGGGCGGCCGCCACACTAATTTGTATTTGGGTATTATTTGGGTTTCGCAGGACCGTACGACGTGTACCGTACGACCTACATTTTCCGTGATTTCCGGGATGGCGATTTTGGATCGTACCCGCGGTCCTACCGAACGACGTATAATATCCGCGATTTCCGTCGACGGCGGATTTGATTATATCGCGTCGACCGTACGACTTACGGCGACCTGAATTCCCGCGGCTACAAATTGGACCGTACTTGCGGTCCTGCCGTACTTATTTATGTTTTTCGGATTTCTCGCCGACGACACATTTTCGAATTTCGTCGCGACAAACAATGTCATATATTTATTTCGATCGAAGCGACGCCGGGAATCTCGCGGGTATCAAGGAGATATATTTTCGCGCGAGCGGCGACGTCCGTACTTTTGATTTCCATCGCAGGTTTTGGCGTGACGCGATGTACAATTTCGAGACATTTATTCCGCGACGTATGACTTTTGGATGTCGGTGATGCGACGTACGATTTCAAATGTTGGTGACGCGGCGTACGATTTCGAATCATTGGCGACGCAACGTACGATTACGAAATGTTGGCGACGCACGCTGATTGGCGTATTTTAAGTCGTGAACCCATGTAGGTTCACGCATTCACATGTAGTTAGGAAGGGTTTTAATCCGCGGATTGTGAATTCTGTAACGTAGGCATATGGTTCTGGTCGCTTATTGGCCCGGACCCAAACTAGGCGCAGATTGTACAGTAAAATACTCTCACGCTATTGGTTAGTTAGAAATGTCAGAAATTAGTACTTTGGCTGTTTCGTTGGTACTTAGGCTATTGTTTTATGTTTTGTACTCTCATAATTTGAGAGTACAGGAATTGATCGAAGAGGACTTACATTTTCTTGTCTTTTTCCCTTGTTTTTTCCCTTAGTCAAATTGTTAGTGTTTTTTTGCAAGGCTTTTTCTGCCTTGGTTAGTTAAGCGCCTAGTATTTCTCTTTTCTCTATTATACTTTCCATGTAAGCCCTACAATTTAATTCACTCGGTTTCGGCCGGAGTCCGCACGGTTTCCCTTCAACAACCTTTTTTAGTGTGGATTCTACAGACTTTCCCAGGCTATTTCTGGACCCTTGTGGATGCATTATGTGAATTAGGGTTTGATTTGCTATCGTGTAATTTCTATTGCCTTTGTTGAAGTTTAATTGTGGGTTGCTAGAATCCGGTTTTCTCGGATTCTCTACACATTTCCCTTGTTTCCATTGCTTGGTTTTCTATCGTTATTTTCTGCGATTGGTTTTTAGTGTGTTGGAATCCGGTTATCTCGGATTCTGTGCAGATTTTTATCGCTGCATTCTTGTATTTCCCTCGTGCTAGTTTTACTTATTTGTTTTCTCATTGTTTGCTATTTTGTGGCTTACTGTTATAATTATTGCTTTGTTCGAATTCGGTTATTTCGAATTCTTTACAATTTGCTATTTATTGTTTTCGGCTTCGGTTGCTATTTTTATTTATTTGCAATCCTAGATCTAACTCCTGTAAGGAATACGCCCAGACCGTGGAGCCTAGTGGCTACCCATCGGCTTAGTATTCCTGTACTCTCAAATTATCATTCTCCTCTCTCTTGTTTTGTGTTTGGAAAAATCAAAAAAATTGTAATATTTCATTTTCAGTTTTTGTTGAAAAGAAAAAAAAAATTATCTTTCATTATCAGTTTTTGTTCTTGGTTTTGTCTTTTCCATTTCCAATCCAATTCACCTTTTATTTTCAGTTTTCATTCTCAGTTTGGCGTGAGAAATTTAAAAAGAAAAATATATAAATACATTATTTACCATATAAAATCCATTTCTTTCCATTTCTAAATTTTCTTGCACGTATTTTTAATCCGGTTTTTTCCTTCTTTTCCGGTTTTATCTTTCCATCGGTTTTAATCCTACCTCTTCTCCACTTGTAGTTTTTTTTTCAGTTTTTCCTTTGAAAGAAAAATTATAAAAATTGATATATGTCTAAAATTTGTACCTTGAAAAGACTTTTGTTTGTTTTTTTCAATTCAGTTTTTGGTGTTTTCCCTCTATCTTATTTCTGTTGCCCACCTTGCTGCCACTCTATTTTAGGTTTTTTAGGTCTAAATTTGTGGCAGATTTTAGGGTTTAGTTGCAGATTTTAGGGTTAGTCTGCCGAATTCGGGTTTGGGATGCCGCTAACCTGATTCTAACTTGCTTTGTGACTTATACTATCTTTTCTGATACTTTTAGTCTTCCTTGCCCGGTCTCGCACCATACGGAGATCTCCGTGGCCTCATATTTTGGATTCGCTTTCAGTTTTGGTTCGTAATTTGCATTGTTAAGCCGTGGTGTTTCACACGATTATTTGGAAATTGTGTGGAGGCCCACACTATCCTGAGGACATTTGGAGAAGACTATTTTTGGAGGAAACTTTGGGACCGGATTGTGTAGCGGATTCACACTTTGGCACTCTGCAAAGCCCCAGCTGCGGCGACCAGCTGCTGCTCACCTTTGATAATCACCAGATTATTAAAGGTGTTCTGTAAGTATTACGATTCCCAGTGGGCGTAGGAGCGTGTTAAGATAGTTGGTTGACCGTTTAGAGGGTTCGTGCGTGGATTGGGTTTCGTTGGACCCAATTGTATCGAGCACTTGCATTTCCCAGCTTTCTTTGTTTGTAATTTGGCCGTGAGTGGCCTTCCGTTTTTCGTGATTGCCTGGAGTGGATTTTACAGCTTAGATTTGGCCGTTGGTGGCCTTGGACAGTTGTCTCTCTGTTTGTGTTGCTGTAGATATGCACCTGTGGGTGCTTGGATAGCAATTTTTTTGCCTTTATAGATCTGGCCCTCCGGCCTTGCCCACTTGTTTGCAGGGTAGAAGGTTTCGGTAACACGGCTTTTTGGTAGATCTGGTCATCGTGGCCTTGATAGTGACTTATTGGTTTGATTGTTGTGTGTGGCTTGGTTTCTCACTTGTTGCATTTCGTATAGATCGTGTTCATTATCTCGTCGTTGTTTCCCTCTTCGTTTTATGCCCACCGATTGGAACAATTTTAATTTCCGTTCCGGGTCTACTCGTAGTGGTGTAGCTTTCCGCCCATCACATGTAGACCAAATCGATCTAGCAAGTATATCTAATTTTCCTATACTTCGGTTCTTGTATCGAGAACATCCTCTGTCCGTTCTGGACTCACGTCGGTCTTTTCTTTGTCCTCCGTCTCCTCTACGCCATCTGTAGAGGAAACAAAAGACGAGAGCATCAAGGGATTCGACTCAGGTTCCCTCTCCTTTTGGTCTTCTCATGGTCTAATTTTTGTCCCACCTCCATACACATTGGTCAGTGACATGGCTTCCTCCTCGGAGGGCCCCATGAGCAAAATGCAATTCTGCTTTTCAAGGATGAAGGATACAATGTCCTTATCTCATTTCCGCATGTTGTATGATACCGAAAATGCGTGATTTGGCATTTCGCTATCAAGATCGATTTAATCTTCGTGTAGCATTCTCTCTCCTTGGTCGGTACCTTAGAGGTTCAGCTCTCACCCTATATTCCCGCAAGTATAATAGTATACTCGCGATGACAAAATTTTCCCCTCCTTTCGCTGGCACACCCGAGGTCATAGGACAAGTGGATATCCTGTTTTAGGCCGCTTTTCCCGAGGTCCTGGATGCCCAAGGTAATGTCTTAGTTCCCGCTGTCCCAAAAATTCCTCGGCAATATGTTTTGGCTGCACGTGTTGCTGTCCCAGCACGATCAGGGATGACGATTCTGTTGCGAGATCCCCTTTCTGTCATGTTTCATCTCATAGAAGCGGAGTATCGAATGCAAAATCCAGATTAAGTGAAGGAACTGATGAACTTCGAACGTAAACCGGGAGAAACCGCCCCCGTTTTACGTGCCCATATGGAGACGTTACGGGAAGCCTTACCGAACTTAATGTCCGATGCTGAAGCTGTCCAAAAATTTGTTGGACAGTTTCCTGATACCTCAAAACAATTTATCCAAAGTCATCTTACGCAGACATACGGCTTGAAATTTACCTTTGACCAGGCCGCCCAATATGCGGTTGAATGTGAGATGCAGTCGTGTTTTTTGGAAGCTCATGATCGATCGGAAGTTGCTTTCCCACTTCCCCCACCAAGCAACCCATGGCCCAACAATAGGCCTCCCAAAGTGCCTGCCATGGGAGCAACACCGTTTAACCCTGGAAACAGATTATGTTTTCGTTGCGGGGAAACATGGCATGAGGCTCGTATGTGTCCAGATAAGACGGCCACATGCACTCACTGTCAGCAGATGGGACATTATGCCCATCGATGCCATATTAAAAATCCAGAGTTCTCATATCAGAATCAAATCAAGAATGGGGGTATCCCCGCCCGTTCCGCCAAGCCGGTCGCTCCGCCTAAGGAGACCGAGAAAGAATCTCCTCCTCCCAGAATTTCCCGTAGAGAGAGAGAAAAGTTAGAGCTGCAAGCTACTATGGCGGCTATGATGAAAGAACAGCTCGCAGCCTTCATGGCGGAAATGAAGCCGCAGTTTACAGGAATGGCCGGAACGGTCGTTCATATGCCGACGTTGGCCGGTCGAACACTTCGGGATTCTACCGTCAAACAACGAGCAGCCACGTTTGACCAAGGCTCGGCAGATCATAATCGAGTTGGAAAAGTAACAAATTCTCGAATTCCACTATCTTTCGAGAAAGAAACTCTCTCCCCTCTTCCGGAAACGGCTTCGGCTATTGTAGCAGAAGCACTTACAATCTTGGATAGTACAATCCAAGATGCTCATCGCGTCAAGGAACGGTTGAGCATCCTATCTTCTATGATCGAGGACGTGCCTAAGGTCTCTCCTACTTTGGGTGAGGTAACTGCAGCCTCTGCTTTACGCGCGTTGCAGTTGAATCGCAATCTGTTAGCAGTCCAGCCAATTTCTGCGGACGAACGTCGTACATTGGATCCCCACATCAGTTTTCTTGATAACAACCGACCCTCATTCACGGTCAATGGTGTCGCACCTTCCCTCCCTCTCATGGTCACCGGAGCAAAACCCGTGATCCTAGGATCCGGATTTGCGTTAAAGCTTGGCCTCACGGCAGACAAGCTGCAACCCACAACCACACGGTTACTACCTTCAGCTGGTACCACGGAGCCGGTCCTTGGAATCACCAAGGACCCCCTCGTGTTTCAGTTTCAAACAGAAACCGAAACTGAATTTTCTGAAATTTCTTCACGTGCGCTCGTTACTAAGTGTAGCGATTACGAATGTTTGGTTGGCCAGGACGTTATATTTCGGGTTGGTGGCGGTGTAGATATGCATGACCAGACATTCTCTCCCAATCACTTTCCTGGGTGGAAGATTTGCCTTGCACTTATTTCGGCACCGGAGCCCTTGCCTATCATGGCTCATTCGGCGACAGCACTTCCTGCTTATGCTGGTATCGACATATTAGATACTGGCATCTCTTTATTTATCTCTCCATGCATTCTTTCGATTGTCAGGAAAACTTCTAATGGGACGTTGAGTTCTCAGAGTGCAGATTACATGCCTATTAGGGAGCATGCCAAGCTTGGTGCTTCTCGTTATTTGCACGATTTTTCATTGGATTTGGATTCTACAAGGATACTCACTACTGAGGAGAATTTCGATGCACCTCTTCGCGGTCTTCCGATTTTGTTGGCCTGCTCCACCGCAGGCTAAGGAGCTGGGGGGGGGGATAAATGGATCTCTCTCTCGGTTTCCCACTCACCTTTCACCTTTTATCCATTCTACCAGTTATTTCTTTTTCATACTGTCATATTCATTTGTGCTTTGTATTATAATTCTTGAGGATTTTCATTGCTCGTTTGTTCCACCTTTTATGTACAGCTGGTTGGGTTGCATGTTTTTTGGTTTGATTAGACACATGCACGACACCTGTCATGCGGCATCTCGTCGGACACTTTTCTTGTTTATATTTAGGGTTTAGGACGGGCGGCCGCCACACTAATTTGTATTTGGGTATTATTTGGGTTTCGCAGGACCGTACGACGTGTACCGTACGACCTACATTTTCCGTGATTTCTGAGATGGCGATTTTGGATCGTACCCGCGGTCCTACCGTACGACGTATAATTTCCGCGATTTCCATCGACGGCAGATTTGATTATTTCGCGTCGACCGTACGACTTACGGCGACCTGAATTCCCGCGGCCACAAATTGGACCGTACTTGCGGTCCTGCCGTACTTATTTATGTTTTTCGGATTTCTCGCCTACGACACATTTTCTAATTTCGTCGCGACAAACAATGTCATATATTTATTTCGATCAAAGCGACGCCGGGAATCTCGCGGGTATCAAGGAGACATATTATCGCGCGAGCGGCGACGTCCGTACTTTTGATTTCCATCGCAAGTTTTGGCGTGACGCGATGTACAATTTCGAGACATTTATTCCGCGACGTATGACTTGTGGATGTCGGTGATGCGACGTACGATTTCAAATGTTGGTGACGCGGCGTACGATTACGAATCATTGGCGACGCAACGTACGATTACGAAATGTTGACGATGCACGCTGATTGGCGTATTTTAAGTCGTGAACCCATGTAGGTTCACGCATTCACATGTAGTTAGGAAGGGTTTTAATCGGCGGATTGTGAATTTTGTAACGTAGGCATATGGTTCTGGTCGCTTATTGGCCCGGACCCAAACTAGGCGCAGATTGTACAGTAAATTACTCTCACGCTATTGGTTAGTTAGAAATGTCAGAAATTAGTACTTTGGCTGTTTCGTTGGTACTTAGGCTATTGTTTTAGGTTTTGTACTCTCATAATTTGAGAGTACAGGAATTGATCGAAGAGGACTTACATTTCCTTGTCTTTTTCCCTTGTCTTTTCCCTTAGTCAAATTGTCAGTGTTTTTCTGCAAGGCTTTTACTGCCTTGGTTAGTTAAGCGCATAGTCTTTCTCTTTTCTCTATTATACTTTCCATGTAAGCCCTACAATTTAATTCACTCGGTTTCGGCCGAAGTCCGCACGGTTTCCCTTCAACAACCTTTTTTAGTGTGGATTCTGCAGACTTTCCCAGGCTATTTCTGGACCCTTGTGGATGCATTCTGTGAATTAGGGTTTGATTTGCTATCGTGTAATTTCTGTTGCCTTTGTTGAAGTTTATTTGTGGGTTGCTAGAATCCGGTTATCTTGGATTCTCTACACATTTCCCTTGTTTCCATTGCTTAGTTTTCTATCGTTATTTTCTGCGATTGGTTTTTAGTGTGTTGGAATCCGGTTATCTCGGATTCTGTGCAGATTTTTATCGCTGCTTTCTTGTATTTCCCTCGTGCTAGTTCTACTTATTTGTTTTCTCATTGTTTGCTATTTTGTGGCTTATTGTTATAATTATTGTTTTGTTCGAATTCGGAGACCTCTCTCTCAACTTCCCACTCACCTTTCACCTTTTATCCCTTCTACCAGTTATTTCTTTTTCATACTGTCATATTTATTTGTGCTTTGTATTATAATTCTTGAGGATTTTCATTGCTCGTTTGTTCCACCTTTTATGTACAGCTGGTTGGGTTGCATGTTTTTTGGTTTGATTAGACACATGCACGACAGCAAGCAATTTGTGTAATTTAGATAACCATCCCTGTTAGCGCTAACAGGTTGCGCAATTTCGATAACAATTTCTGTTAGCCTTAAAAGTTTGTGTAATTTAGATAACAATTCTTGTTAGCGCTAACAATATCAGTAAGTTAGGTAACAAAGCCTTTTGGCACTAATAGTTTGTGTAAGTAAGGAAACAATATTGTGTTAGCGCTAATATTTGGTGTAATTTTGATAAAAAAAATTATTAGCGCAAACAGTTTGTGAAATTTAGATAACAATTCTTCTTAGCGCTAACAGTCTGTGTAATTTAGATAATATTCTTGTTAGCGCTAACATTCTGTGTAGTTTAGATAACAATTCCTGTTAGCGCTAACAATTTGTATAAGTTAGGTTAAAATTTGTGTTATCGCTAACAGTTTTTGCAAGTTAAGTGGGCTATTTTATGTTAACGCTAATAGTTTGTGTAAGTATGGTAAAAATTCCTATTAACACTAACAGTTTGTGTCATTTAGATAACTTCATGTTAGCCCTAACAATTTGTGTAATTTAGGTAACAATTCCTGTTAACGCTAACAATTTGTGTAATTTAGATAGTAATAATACCTGTTAGCGCTTACAGTTTGTGTAAGTTAGGTAACAATTATTGTAAACGCTAACAGTTTGTGTAATTCAGATAACAAATCCTGTTAGCTCTAACAGTTTGTGTAAGTTAGGAAACAATTTTTGTTACCGCTAACAGTTTGTGTAATTTAGGTAAAAATTCCTATTAGCGTTAACAGTTAGTGTTATTTAGATAACAATTCATGTTAGCGCTAACAATTTGTGTAAGTTAGGTAACAATTCCTTTTAGCGTTTGACAGTTGGAGTAATTTAGGTAACAACTCCTTTTAGCGTTGACAGTTTGTGTAATTTAGACAACAAATCTTGTTATCGCGAACAGTTTGTGTAAGTTAGGTAACAATTCTTGTTGGCGCTAACAGTTTGTGTAAGTTAGGTGACAATTCTTGTTAGCCCTTACTATTTTTGTAATTTAGATAAAAAAAAATTTAACGCTAACAGTTTGTGTAAGATAGGTAACAATTCCTATTAGCGCAAACAGTTTGTGTAATTTAGATTACAATTCTTGTTAGCGCTAACAGTTTGTGTAAGTTAGGTGACAACTTGTGTTAACGCGCTAATAGATTGTGTAAGTAAGGTAACAATTCCTGTTAGTGCTAACATGTTGTGTAATTTAGATAATAATTCTTATTGGCGCTAACAGTTAGTTTAAGTAAGGTGACAATTCTTATTAGCGCTAATAGTTTGTGTAATTTAGACAACAATTATTGTTAGCGCTAATAGTTTGTGTAAGTTAGGTAACAATTCCTCTTAGCCCTAACAGTTTGTGTAATTTAGATAACAATTCTTGTTAGCGCTAACAGTTTGTGGAATTTTGATAACAATTCTTGTTAGCCCTAACAGTTTGTGTAATTTAGATAACAATTTTTGTTAACGCTAACAGTTTGTTTAAGTCAGGTTACAATTCCTGTTAGCGCTATTAGTTTGTGAAATTTAGATATCAATTCTTGTTAGCGCTAACAGTTTGTGTAAGTTAAGTAACAATTCCTGTTAGCGCTAACAATTTCTGTAAGTTAGGTCACATTTCCTATTAGCGCTAACAGTTTGTGTAAATAAGGTAATAGTTTTTGTTAGTGCTAACAGTTTTTGTAGTTTAGAAAACAATTCCTGTTAGAGCTAACAATTTGTGTAAGCTAGGTTAAAGTTATTCTTAGGGGTAACAGTTTGTGTAAGTAAGGTAACAATTACTCTTTCCGCTAACAGTTTGTGTAAGTTAGGTAACCATCACTATTACCGCTAACAGTTTATGTAACTTAGATAAAAATTCCTGTTAGAGCTAAATGTTTGTGGAATATTGATAAGAAATTTTGCTAACAGAGTGTGTAAGTTAGGTAACAAAGTCTGTTAGCGCAAATAGTTTGAATTAGTAAGGTAACTATATTCTGTTAGCTGTAATAGTTGTGTAATTTAGATATTAATTCATGTTAGCGCTAATAGTGTAATTTAGATAACAATTATTGTTAGCGCTAGGAGTTTGTGTAAGTAAAGTAACAATTCATGTTCGCGCTAATAGTCTGTGTAATATAGATAACACTTCTTGTAAGCACTAACAATTTGTGTAAGTTAGATAACATTTCTTGTTAGCGCTAACAGTTTGTGTAAGTTAGGTGGGCTATTTTCTATTAACGTTAAGAGTTTGTGTAAGTAAGGTAAGAATTCCTATTAGTACTAACAATTAGTGTTTTTTAGATAAAAATTCATGCTAGGGCTAACAATTTGTGTAAGTTAGGTAACAATTCCTGTTAACGCTAACAGTTTGTGTAACTTAGATAACAATACCTGTTTGCGCTAACAGTTTGTGTAAGTTAGGGAACAATTTTTGTTAGCAGTAACAGTTTGTGTAATCAAGATAATAAGTCTTGTTAGCGCTAACAGTTTGTGTAGGTTAGGAAACAATTCTTGGTACCGCTTATAGTTTGTGTATTTTAGGTAACAATTCCCATTAGCGCTAAAAGTTTGTGTTATTTAGGTAACAATTCTTGTTAGTGATAGTAGTTTGTGTAATTTAAAGAAAAACTCCTCTTAGTGCTAACATTTTGTGTAAGTTAGGTGAAATTCTTGTTAGCGCTAACAGTTTGTGTAATTTAGATAACAATTCCTGTTAACGCTAACAATTTGTGTAATTTTGATAACAATTCTTGTTAGCGCTGACAATTTCTGTAAGTTAGGTAATAATTCCTGTAAACCCTAACGGTATGTGTAATTTAGATAACAATTCTTGTTAACTTTAACAGTTTGTGCAAGTTAAGTAACAATTCATGTTAGCGCTAACTGTCTGGAAAATTTAGATAACAATTCTTGTTATTGCTAACTGTTTGTTTAAGTTAGGTAACTTTGCTTGTTAGCATTAACAAATTGTGTAATTTAGATAACATTTTTTGTTTGCGATAAAAGTTTGTGTAAGTTAGGTGACAATTCATGTTAGCGCTAATAGTTTTTGTAAGTAAGGAAATGATTCTTGTTAGGACTAACAGTTTGTGTAATTTGGATAACAATTCCTGTTAGTGCTAATAGTTTGTGTAAGTTAGGTGACAATTCTAGTTAGCGATAACAGTTTATGTGATTTAGATAGCAATTTCTGTTGGAGCTAATAGTTTGTGTAAGTTAGGTTAAAACTTTTGTTATCGCTAACAGTTTGTACAAGTTAGGTAACAATTCCTGTTAACGCTAAAAGTTTGTGTAAGTTAGGTAACAATTTTTGTTAGCGCTAACAGTTTGTGTAAGTGAGGTAACAATTCCTCTTTGTGTTAACAGTTTGTGTAAGTTAAGTAACAATTACTCATAGCTCTAATAGTCTGTGTAATTTAGATAACAATTCCTGTTAGCGCTAAAAGTTTGTGTAATTTAGTTAACAATTCTTGTTAGCGTTAACAATTTGTGTAAGTAAGGTAACAATATTCTGTTAGCGTTAACAGTTGTGTAATTTTGATAACAATTTTTGTTAGCGCAAATATATTAAGTAAAGGTAAGAGGGGAACTAAAGGAGAGGGAGGGAAAAGAACAAATGGCTGCCTGAGATGTGAAGAAACACAAAAAGGTGCTAACGCCAAAAGGGCTAATAAATTTTGAGAAAACGAGATAGAAAAATAAATTTTCAAGAAAGACATCGTTTCAGGAAGACCATAAAGGTAGGATTTGGCTTTGTTTGAACGACACAACAGAGTCCAAAGACACTCATTCACATGTAGTCTTTAATAAAATACATAGTTATGCGCCTTTGTCATACATACCTTGGACATTCCTTGATTATGAATCTACAGTGCTACGCTCCGCGAAAGCCAGTGTAATAAATATCATTGTTAAACACATGGAGTTGTAGGAAGGAAAAAATAGCAGCCTCTGCTCCTTTTCATTTCCACAGCATTGCCGTCGGCTTTTTTTTTCTATGTGCGTCTTTGTAAGGGGTCGCTCTCGATCTCCTTTGCTTTTTGAATAATTTGTAATAGATGTTCTGCTCTAATGCACAAAATGGCTTGACAGTAGGCGGGAGGGGGGTACTCCCCTCCTTGCATTCCTTTTTGTAAAATCGAAAGCATATTTAGAAGAACCGAAGATATGACGTAGGTATGAGGAACAAATACGGTAGGGAGCACTTTTTCTTTTTACTATACTTCTACTGTTGCAACGTGCATAGCAGGATAATTTAGACCCTTTTTCCACTTGTTGCCTTATTTAAATATCATTTTGGCATATGATCCGATGGTACTTTGTTGTTTGTTTGTTACTTTGACTACATTTCTGTACACATTCACATTTTGGAAGGCTTGTCTAACATCAAAAAACCCAAAAAATAATATGTAATTGGGGTTTTTGTTTTGGAAAATCCTAAAAGGTTCATTGTTACCGTTTTTTTTGTCGGCAAAAGGGAATCCCCTAATATTGAAATGAATATTCACCGATCTTTGCGAATGAGGGGCTGCAACAGAATATGCACCTTATTTTTGAGAATCACCAAATGATGGTGTTATCATTGACTCGGAAGTAAAATCCCAGAATTAACAACTTTGCGATTGATGAAAAACTTAAAAATTAAAATGTTGCTTTACTGAATTGTTATTTTCTTTTGATGGCCCTGTACACTTTGATACAGTGCTATGAATCAACGATGTTAACATAATTGCGACTTCACATTTTTTTTTGCCTCAATTTAATCTCTGTAAAGTTATTCATCTAGAAGAAGATTAATTCAAAATGCTCATTCATTAATAATTGTAAAACAATAAATGGTTATCGTGTACTAGAGTTTAATTTCTCATCTCGAGAATTTCGTATTTTGTCCCACATAAAATGCAGAAATTCTCAGTCGCCCTATCGAACTATCTCCTTCTCTTGCTGCAACTCCCACGTCAGATTGCACTTCACAAGCGCGTGAATAATAAAGGAAAACATTTTCATAGTCCTCAACATTTTACTAAACACTGATTTCTGAAAATCCAATGAGATATTCACTTTTCCAAAAACATACGAAAAGGGAAAATTCCAGTTCCACACATTGCGCATCTCCTCTTTATTCCCATACTATATTACACTCTTGTTGTCACAAATGGGATAACAACTAAAAGCTAACTACAAACAACCGTGATTCCAATTCAACAATTTTCCTAACTGTAAGATTTATTTATTTGATTTTTCATCTATCTTTTCTCTACAACAAAATGCAAAAATTCCGGTTTCACCCATAGCACCAACTCCTCCAACTGTGATTCTCACATCGATTTGCAATTTACTCCCCTTGACTAACATTAGTAAAGTTAATGAAGAACAGTGGAAATCACTTCTCATTAAAATTCATGAGTTTCACATTTGGCAAGCATGTACATGCAGGGAACACCGGTCCACCTCGCCCACCTCCTCCAACTTCACCTTCTCCTCCACCTTCACCCCCTTCTCCTCCACCTCCACCGTCACCATTTTGTAACTTGCAATATGGTTGGGTGATAACTGGGAACGACATCATAGGCTATGCTGGAGTCTATACTTCATCTGCGGAAGCGTGTTGTGCTCTTTGTAACCAAGTATTGGCTTGTGGGGCTTTTACATTTTTCTTGGAAACTAAAAAATGTTGGTTAAAGACTTCTGTGGGGACAAATGTCACCCCTGGCGAAGCGACAACAGGCTTCGGTGGAGGTACTCACAAACTTAACCACAACCCTCAAATAGTATGTATTAATTCTGGTTGACGTCGTACTTGTCGATTAAAAAAAATTCCCATCTTCAGAGTTTTTAGAATGATTCAAGTTGAAACTCAGTCACAAACTTAAGTTTTAAAATTGTAAGAGTGGTACCCAGAAAATCGTCTATAAGCTCCAATTATCCTGTATTTATTCTCGACGACAACTCAATGCTTGTATAATTAAAATTTCTTCGGTCAAAAATTTCCAAAGACTTTTCAAAGTGTAATTCAATTACCAACGCAATTCCTATATACCTAAGAGTTCTTTAGATCAAACTATGTATGAAGTTATGAAGTTTTCTTGAGTCTCTAGTTTAACTCAATTTTTGTAACTGTCAAGATGTTTGCCGGCTATGGGAGCATAAACTGATGAGAATTGTGTTGGTAAATTTGAAGATTCCTTGCAAAAGCATTGTTCTGCTTTATCGTTTTTTTATATACAAGTAGGTATTTTCGTGAAGTGTTTGTCTGTATATGATCACTAATCATATCATGTGATGGTTTTGTGTTTTTTTTTAACCTTTCATTTTAATTATCGGTTCTGTTCCTTAATAAGGTAATTAGACGTATGCTAGTCTGGCCTTATTGGCCAATAATTATACTGGTTTTGTCATGATTGGAAGAATCCTAATAACGACCATATAGTTACCTAAAACACTAAATAGCGTCATTGGCCGCCCCCTTTGGAATTTAGAATCGATACTTCATCATACACATTTCCATTTTCCGAATGGACCTAGAGACCGATATGTCTATCCAAACCAAACAGGAGAGTCTCGCGGAAATCCTCTTTGTATCAAACCTTTTTCGCAATGTTTTTTGTCGCGTTTCTCTATCAGTACGAATTCACTAAAAAATAAATATTCAAGTGGATTGAACGAATCTATAAATTAAAACATTTTTCCTTAGTCGTCCAGATTTCATTTTATTGTGAATTTCATCGCGCCCAAAAGTCAACGTATCAGCATTGTACGGTATTTCAAATTTGAAACGGTCTTGAAAAAACATATTGTACCATCGCGATTTTTATCGATAGCATTTTTGGCCCAATTATTTTTTTGTCGATCGTCTTTATCCAATTTGTCCTTTACTGGCCATTCTTAAAGCAAACAATAATTGTCTTTTGCAACATGCGGAGATTTTATCTTTCTAACACTATTTTTTGTATAGACCTTAAATTTTTTCTTTCCAGTAAATTTATCCGAATATCTTTTCGTCGATATAATCCAGTTCAAAGTGATAAATTTTTTGTCTTAGGTTCTTTGGTTATTGTGATTTTATTGGTCGAGGGCCTCTCTAAGGCCGGTTGCAACTCTCAAATTTTTAGTTGAATTTTAATGCATCACTCATTCGCACGTGTGAAACAAACACCTTCCGTACAGTGGTTGTTGACGGGCAGATAGTCGTTTGCTTCAAACCATGTCCCCAACCAAAGACCCAGTTACAAGCTCCCCGAATTTTCTACGACCAATCAAAAAGCAGAGTTTGAAGATTCTCATGTTCACGTAATGGATTGTTTTTATCCTAACGACAAAGACTTCAAATCATCGTCCGGCTTTTATGAAAGTTGTCGTACGAATACAAATGGGAGGGACCTGTGCCCTTAGAACCTTTGCGATTCATGTGCAAAGTCATAATAATAGTCGCGGGCGACCCGGTGCTTTGCCCTTTGGTTGCCAAGGGCCTTTTGTTTTCGTACAGTACCATGTATATTTTTAACGAAACATAATATTATAATATTTTTAATTTTAATATATGTTAATACATTAGATTTAATATATGTAATTTCCATTGTTTACATAATTATTTATTGTTTCGATTTAGTCCGTCGCTTCATGTCTTCGTGTCCGCATCGACGGCGCCGTATGCGGTTTCCAAAGAATACGTTAAATTTCGTTTGTGCCGTCGCTTTCGTCGTTGCTGTCGCAACCGCCTGTTCTCGTCGCCGTCGCTGCGATATCGCTTCACTTTACTTGGTACGGTGATCTAAAAAAACTTTAGCCGTACGAAAAATCTTTTTCACCACTACACCGCGAATCGTAATTAGACTAATGAACAAATTAGAGTACAAAAACTAAAAAATTAAATTAGAGTAATTAACGCTAATTTATGTGATAGAGCTGTTTCAACTATGAAGTTTACTCTAATTTATATAAGTACTCTAATTTGGCACGCTAATATCCTCTACTGTAAATAAGGTATTCGTACAGAATTTGGCAAAACGTACAGTTTATCGTCACTATGACGTTTGTACTGCGCGGTTTGATAAAACGCAGTTACATGAGAACGGCCTGTATTGAATCATTATTTGTACTTTTTTACTTAATAAAGTACAATTTTGCACGGTCGGAGGTCATCCGTACTCCACACTATTTAAAACGACCCTATATTATAATTAAAAACGCTAATTAAACTTTACCTTAAATAGAATAATGAAAAAATTAGAATCATCTACTCTATTTCATGTGATAGAGTCGAAATTTCGAGCGACCGAATTAGAGTAATTTACTCTAATTACGATTCGCGGTGTAGCGTATTTCACACCCCCCTGGATAAAAATAATCGGTCATTTATTCACATGCAATTATTCTGACAGTTCAATCCATCCGATCCACTTCCCGTCTTTTGGGAGGTTAACGAGTTGTACTTTTTGTACTTCCAATTGTTTTGGTTAGACTTCCAAGCTTGCTGCAGCCATGATTTCATGGCTATGGCTAACTTTCCCTCCCTTTCCCGTCCTGGCTTCAACCATGGCTTCCTAACCTTCTTCGAGTCTGTTTCTTTCAGCCATGTCGATTTTGTCTTCTTTATCATGTTCTCAATCAAGATTCAATACTTTATCCGATACATTTCCATTGGCTGGCGTTACAAGTGAACAGCAAATTTCTTGTTCATATCCTTACAATCGCGCGGTTTTCCGCGCAGTTACAAAACCTCACGCAGAAAAAGCTGTAAAATCAGCCTGCTTAAAAAGAAATCCGAGCCGCCATCAAAATCAATTATCACGCAACTCTACAGCTTGCGTTTTGTCTTATCAACAAAAAGTAAAAGGCAATAACACTTTCTGTGGATATTCCTGTTCAAGAACTTCTGCAGTATCAACATCCGCATCTTGTAAACCTAAATTGTCATCCGTACAATATAATAAAGAA
>JBBHKE010001949.1:129290-142850 GCA_037447655.1 Zygnema cylindricum
TACGACACTTTGGTTATATACAGCTTGAGTGAACTGGCGTTCATAGTGTAAGCCTACCAGCATTGTTTAGTGTTTAACTTGCACACATAAGCTAGGTACCCAATTATCCGAAAACGAACCTTTGTCATTTTATCTGAAAGGTTTGCAAGCTGTTAGGCAACATTAGGTGGGTACGCAAATGACAAAGAACGTTTGGAAAGTCTATTTTACTGTTTCCAAGCAAAAGCCTATTAACCCATGGATCGAATACACACGTTCAATTTGTGATTTGTTACGACCATCCGAATGTGATACTTGCGGTCAAGTGAGTTCGACATATATTGGTTTCACAGCATCAACAAACACAAATAGAGACAATCACGAGGTCCGCCAGTGGAATTTTACAAGCTACTGGGATACTTGAATGGTTACAATTCAATGTTAAGTGGATTGACATTAGCTTTGTGTTTGGCTCCATTCATCACTAATGGAAACATCATAGAGAATGTTGGGGTTTTTGTAATTTACAAATCTTCGTTTTTGGGAGACTTTCGTCAATCTTGAAAAGAGTTGGGATTCGATTTTATAAATATTTTTGCTTGGTTCAGTTTTTATAAGACTATGGGTTGCGTGGAAGAGTTCAAAATGATTTTGCGTTTTCTTTAATTTTTGAGATAATTTTGGACTTGCATTGGTCTTTACATGGTTTTAGGTTTCTGAATCATAAGAGGATATTTGGTTGCTTACTGCATGCATAAAGATGTTGGGACTCAATGTTACAATAGTTTTTCTACTCCCCATATAATTCTACGTAATCGTTGTAGTTATATAGAATCATAGCGCTTTTATTTGCAATGTTATATTTGACTGGGTGTTGTTTTATGTTTTCAATTTCAATGGCATGTGGTATATTTCACTCTATTAATTTTCAACCGTCCATGCGTATGTGTACATTCTTTAACTACAATAATGTATGTGTAATTCTCTAACAACATATGTTAGGATGTGTCATTATTCAACAACATAGATAACATATATCATTGTTTAGGAGAGGTTATGCACGTATCATCTTCGAGCAACATAGGTAAACCATGTGTTTCAATTTAACAACATAAGACATTTACGTGTTATTTAAGATAGGTAATGTTTGAGGCATTCCTTTGGAACGTAGATATACACTTGTGCATATTAGAGAACATCTTCTCATTATGTTGCGATAAATATAATAAATTTGTTATTATTTAAGAATGTTGATCATAATGTACTACAATTATACGATAATATATGATAATGAACGGTTTTTTATTTGTACACTTTTTGGTACACTATTTTTTTTGTGGAGAACATATAACGCAAATTTGATGTGATATTCCATTTTTTTCCAGATAGTTGATAAAGTCTCGTGATAAATACCCTCCACCATTGTCCAATATAATAAATTAGAGCTCCATTTATTTTCTCGCTCCACATATTGAATTATTTTAATTGGGAAAATACTTCGCATTTCTCATTCATGAAGTAAACTTTTCTGTATCTCAAGTATTAATCTGTAAATGTAACCATGCTTCTGATTCCCCTATCTAATGCAATTTTTGCGTGCCCCAATGTTGTTTTAAGACAACTGTTGGTACTAAAGACGATGAGGATGAAAGGGTAGTCATTTTTTAATGAAAAAAAGCAATAAGCTTTCACAAAAACTGGTATAAAAAAATAACTTCAACATTGACAAATCAAGACATAATAGTTCTACAAATCTACAACAACGTAGATAAAAACAATTAAAACACACATGCAAATCTAATACAAGTTAGATAACAACAACAAGAACACACACACATAATTATAAGTAATTTTTCCCACAGATCTATGAGGTATTCATAGATAAATTTACCAAAAACAACATGTACAGTTTTTGATACAAATTGTTCCTAACTCTAAAAAATGACTAAGTGCAACTCATGTACACTGAAGCTTCACTACTGAACGTACGGAGGCATACCTTCCGTACATCTAATAACTTGACACAACTAATATTGTGCGTATACCCGAAATGACAAAGTATATCAACCAAATAAATCCTACACTAATCAACTAGTTAAATAATGACAAAGACCAGTTCAAACGAATATTTACAACTACGTAGGATTTTGTATTCCATGTCAAATCATCGTGTATATGATCCACTTTGACCAGCATTTGTTGGCACTCTCCGTACGTCGCCTGCATATCACATTAACATCCGTAGGTGAACCGCCACGTGTCATTTCCGTCCTCATGTGTACTCGTACACACCAATAGACGGATATTTCGGAAATACATTCTTTCTTCTACAAACGCGTGTCTCGGGAGTGTATTGAACAGTGTACTGCTCAATGAGTCACTCTAACACCAATTCTAATTTGTACTAACCGGACTTACTGAAAACATTCAAAGTCCAAAAATTCTCTCTCTCTCTTTGACATTCCGAGGCATAAGGAGGACTAAAGCTTTCCAAAAAAACACTCGCTAAAGCTTTAGACTCTACTAGCCACTTAGACCGCATGCCTCTTTGGGAAACCGTTATTTAGGTGTTGGCAATGGTTTGTTCATCATGTCAGCAATCATCTACTCATCTAGTGAATAATTGAGTTTTAAAACTCTTCTCATAACCTTCTCTCTCACAAAATGCAGCTTGATATCAATGTGTTTGCACTTGGAAGGCTAGGGCTAGATGCAATAGCAACAACAACTTGATTGTCACAACACACTATTTGAGGCCCAGAATAAAAAAAAAAAAGCTCGTGAAGAAGGGACTTTTCCCAAAGTAATGTTGTCCATAGCCTATGTCAGCCATGGATTACTCACGGAAAACACCCACAGACTACCCCAAAACATCTATGTTTCAGACAGCACAGATTACTCCACAATGAATAAAATAAATTAAAACTTTACTAGAATGCAGTATATACTAGATGGTATAACCTCCTAAAATTACAGCCACATCCACAAAGGAATCCAAAAGATATGAGCTCGAGAGTTTCCCAAAAACAGTTGACAGCTTATCAGCTAACCAGGTAAACTTCTCACAGAATTTTACAGAGATAACAGAACAAGGTGAAACTACATATACAGATATTTTCTATACCAAAAAATACCTTCACAAAATTTCACATCAAAAAATCAATCAGAGTGATCACACCAACGGGTCAAAGTTGCAGAAAAACAGTGACTCTGATAATCAAAATAAACTAAGTCATACAATTTATACTCACATAGTTATCTACTGAGCCCTACACTTATCAGAAAAATACACGTGTAACTAAGTATTGTAAAATAATAAAGACACTGTACATCCACGGTACGTCGAGTGTATCGGAAGTAAAACCAAAACCCTAATTATAACTTTTATCCTATTTTACTATTGTAACACTAAAAACTAATTCACTACATACAAATTACAGTTGTTTCAAATATATACAAATAGTGGCCGTTCATAAAGTGTGCAACTTGCTTTGTCAACAATTGGCGAATCTGTCCAAAAGATTGTACGCGCAAAACTGAAATCTTATGGTAGCAACTCGGTTGCGCAAAGCGACGCGATTTACTTAGTCAACACTGATCCCATCAGATTTCCTTCCAACCTAAAAAAAAACTTCATCCAAAATCACCTCGAGGGGGTGATTTTAGTTCAAGTACCGGCCAAACAGCGAATGAAAAAGGAACCACGCACGCGCTACACGAGTGGGAAAATTTTTGGGCGAAAAAAAAATAAAAATTGCCCATGGAACACGGACAAGCGTTGCATCGCTCTCCAATTGAAATTTTGCGTGTGAATACTGGAGGAACTTGTCAAGGAGCTTCTTTTACAACAACATTCAGTTTCAGGATTCGCAGTGACGGGACTACAAGAGGAGACGGACTCGCTTTCATCCTTCTTGCATCTAACGCAAATTTTGAAGCTTTTGGTATCGGAGCCTCGGAGACTCTCGGATATACTTATGATGAAATCCCGAAAGTAGGGAGTTTCGCTGTTGTCTTTCGCACATTCTCTAATGTTGGTGAACCTCTTAAACCTACAATTGCCTTTCGTGAAGGATTTGATTCAAATTCGATTTCTGCAAAAATCGTTCCAAATCTCAATATAGTCAACAGAACAGTAAACGCATGGGTGGATTACAACGGCTTGTCAAACGTTTGGAAAGTCTATTTCACTGTTTCCAAGCAAAAGCCTGTTTACCCATGGATCGAATACACACGTTCCATTTGTGACTTGTTACGACCATTAGAATGTGCTACGTGCAGTCAAGTGAGTTCGGCATATATTGGTTTTACAGCATCGACTAACACAAATAGAGACAATCACGAGGTCCGCCAGTGGAATTTTACAAGCTACTGGGATACTTGAATGGTTACAATTTAATGTTAAGTGGATTGACATCAGCTCTGTATTTTGTGCCATTCATTACTAATGGGAAACATCGTAGAGAATGGTGGATTTTCTATCAACTAATATACGAATCTTCATTTTTGGGAGGCTTTCCATTTCTTCAATCGTACGAAGAGTTGGGATTCGGTTTTTTGTATTTTTTGCTTGGTTCAGTTTTAATAGGACACTGGGTTGCGGGGAAGTGTTCATAAAATTTTGGGTTTTCTTTTTTTTAAAGATAATTTTGGGCTTGCATTGGACTTAACATTGTATTGGGTTTCTCAATCATAAGAAGATATTTGGTTGCTTACGGCATGCATAAAGAAGTTGAGACTCAAATGAAAAAAATATTTATTACTCCCCATATAATCATTATGGTTATAAACGATCATAACGCTCTTACATGCAATTTTGAATTTGAGTGAGTGTTTATTTACGTTTTCAATTTCAATGGCATATGGTCGTAATAGTTTTAACTTCAGTGAAATAGTATATATCTTAAGTTTGGCATAGGTATATTTCACAGTGTTAATTTTCAACTGTGCATGCATGTTTGTGTCATTCCTTAACTACAGATAATGTATGTGTAATTCTCTAACAACAAAGGTTACGGATATGTCATTAATTATATGTACCATTCTTTAGTAGAGGTAATGCACGCATCGTTTTCTAATAGCATAGGTAATGAATGTGTTATAGTTTAACACAATGAAAATTTTACAATTTATTCTCTAAGATAGATAATGTTTGGTTCATGCCTTTGGAACACAAATATGTACCCAATATTATTTAATTGTAGATAATGATTGTTAGATGATAGTTTTCTCATTTTTGCTACGGCAAATATAACATATATGTTATTCTTTAAAGATATATATCATAATGCACGAACTTTATACGATAAGATTTTTTTTTTGTGCCATTCTTGAACAACATTAGGTGACATATTTTTCGTGTACCAAAACCATGCCTAAATTTTGACTGTTTTTCAAGTTCAAAATATCATGTAGAATAGGGAATCAAAGATGTGTGGTCTAAGGCACGTAGACCTTCATTGGTTGAGACTGTACCATTCAATCTTTTCATAATTCTACATGTGTGAAAGTTATGTAGACTTTGGTTGCCCATTTCGAGAGGCCAAAGGAGTTCCGGAGCCACGGATGTTCAAACACGACAAAAGGAAATCACGGAAGCAATGCCTCAAAAAAGTTGTGACAAAAAAACTAGATTGAGTAGGGGTAGAGAAAAGTACATTCATTAGAAGTAAGACTTCGGTAGTTTAAAGCTAAGGGTGTGTCCCCATATGCCAAAGCAAGGGTATTTATCTGTCGTTTTCCTCTAAACATTAGTCGCACTCATATAATTTGTAGCCTTACGAAGACAGGGAAAAACTGAATTGCAATTTGCGTCAGCTTCAAACTTTAAATGTAATAGAGTTTGTCGTTTTGTGATTTTCGACCCACGTCCACGTCACGCCACGTCATTTTCAGACTTTACCTTGGAACATATCGGCATTGTGTATTATAGTGAAGTTTCACCGGATCACAAATTGAAAACACCTTCGGACGTTTCAGGCAATTTCCAAAGTTCTCAACAAGGTGTCGTGCATGAGAAAAAAACAAGGCAAACCATGCATTCCTTATAACCAACAAAGTTAGCTCACGAACATATATATAAACGAAAATGAACATGGATGAACATAGATAAAGACAAAAAGTATATACATCATGAGAAAGAATAAGTGTGAATATGAAAAAGAAAATTGGAAGAATACTTTCCTGGAGTGATATAGACCCAACCATTTTACTAAGCCGCTAGGTAGCCACAAGGCTCTTGCGTCTTTAACGTATTCTTTACAAGAGTTATATCCAATAGGCAACAAAGGAAGAAAAACTTCCAACCAAAAACAAAGGAAAATTGCATTCGGCCGAAAAGACACTCTTTCCACCTCAAACAAGATACAAGCAAAATAAAGACAAACACCCAAACAAATCAACTGCCCTTGGAAGGCACAGCCGGATCTGGGTGCTTCCCCACACAACCACCAATCCACCACTTTCAAAGAAGACGCAAGCTTGAATGGAAACCTTACGGACTTAGCTCTAAACACGTGGATTAAAACAGCAGGCAAAAAAAAGAGAGTAATATTTATACGCTCTAACCTCTACCGCTAGCTAGCAAGGAGAAAGAAGACAAGTGGAAAATCGCTCGGAGAGAGAGCAAGAGAGAAGCTTGTCCTCCAAGAGAAAATTCTTGTCCACAAGCTAAAAATGCCAAGTCCAAGAATTAGCCTAAGTAAAAACTACGTTAAGATAAGGAGAGACTAGCCTAGGTCTAACCTAGTTTCCATGAACGAAACTAATTAAGATGTTGGCGAATAGGCGGCCAACATCGATTGCAATACGCTAATAAAATCCACCTTCCGAGGGTAAAAACCCTCTTTATCTACATGTGCGCATGAACGTAAACGGGTTCACAACTTACATATGAACCGATTTCGAAACGCCACTAAACACTCTTTCTTCACGTGATCCGTATGTCATCTAAACAATATCCGCAGCCGTACCTTTGAATCGCGTACCTACAAAATGAAATATAACAAGTGCACTAATGAATATTTATTCAATTAGATGCGTGAACAAAACGCGCACATGTCAAATATAACTGAACAGGCGATTTCCAACAATACAAACAAGCATGCGTGAGGAAAATCGTGTGTGCACCTAACCGATATCATGCGGCATAGTAGCTCTCGTGCATGAGAGAGAAGCAAGGCAAACCATGCATTATAAGCCGTAAAGTCATGCTCACGAACATATTTATAAATAGAAATGAATATGGATGAATCTCGATAATGAAAAAAAGTATATACATCATGAGTAAGAATAATTGTGAATATGATAAAAGAAAAAAAGAATAAAACTCCCGAAAAGTGATACAGACCCAATAATTCCCCACCCAAGCTTCTTAGCAAGCAAAAACGTTGTCGAAACAAAATGCGCGGTAACCGTTTCGAAATCGTATCGTAGTTCGTACTTTACAAAACTTTACCTATGTATGCCGTTTATATTTTTACTTAAATGAATTTGCTCAATCCTAAATAAATATATATCTATCACATCCTATAGCATTTAGCATTGGTCCTATTGTAATAGGATAAAGCTGACCGCTACCGGCCAACTTGACGGACGATAGGTACAGGGATCATTTCCTGGGTCTGTAAGGTATCTTTTTAGTAACCTACTACAAATAGCTGCCTGTTGAACTAAGGCAACCATGGTTGAACCACCCTCTCTATCTTTCAGTGACTATGACAACTATGGGGGCTAAAGAGAGGAGGTGGAGGCAAGTTGTCCGTCCTTTTGTTTTTTGTTTTATACTAACATATTTATACATAGAAAATACTCTAAAAATCTATTAATTTCAGCGCTCCCCTTATTTTCTAGTAGAATTTTAGCTTTAGTTTAGCCCACATTTTTCTGTGCAATATTCCAATTTATGAGAGGGCATTGGTTTTGTCATCATATCAGCCACCATTTCCTCATCAAATCTATATACAAGATTCACAATCTTATTCTCAACTTTTTCCCTCACAAAACTCAATCTTATGTCCATTTGCTTTGCTTTGAAATGATATTTTGCATTAGCTGCAATTGGAATGGCATCTTGATTATCATTAAACACATTATGCACTCCCTCCTTCATATACCCCAGTTCTTGCAACAAGGACTTGACCCACATCAATTCTTTCATTGCAGAATAATAGGCCATGTACTCAACCTCCATAGTAGACTGAGCCACCACCTTTTCTTGCTTACTTCTCCAACAGCAAGCACCTTCCCCCACATACAACACATACCCATAAGTGCATCTTCTCATAGGTGCATCCCGATAACTGGCATCAATCCAAATAGTGATGTCAATGTGCTGCCCTCCCAAATACAACTATAACTCTCTAGTTCCCACCACAAATCTTATGACTCTCTTGGCTGAATTCAGTCTCTCTTCTTAGGAACATTAAGACTCCTACTCAGTACTCCAACTGCTGCTGCTATGTCCAGCCTTGTACTGTTTATAAAACAGATAAAACTTTCTACAACCTGTCTATATAGGATAGACTTTATAAACTCTCTCTCCTCTGGACTATCAGATCATCAAAGATCATCACTCCTCCTTCTACACTCTCATCACTTTTTTTTTTCAAGTCCATGGGAGTGGTAGAACTGTTAGCCTTTTCCATCTAGAACTTCTCAAGCATATTACCTATTGTTTCTTTTAAAATTGATGTATTTTCTAGGTCTGTATTGGAAAAATAACTAGAGTATGTTAGCAAAGGCAGCCTATTTTTCGCTCAAACCCTCCAGTCCCCATACTTGTTGCAGTCACTGAAGACCGGAGAGAGAGCTAGAGCCATGGCAGTCTATAAAGCTAGAGAATAGGCTAATACTTAGTTTGTACCAAAAGAGAATGCCAGATCATGGATTTAATCCTAGTACCTATAAGTCGTTAAACTTAGTAGCCGTAGGCTTTAGCCATTAGACCTAATCAAGGTTGAGATGCATTGGGTACAATAGGTATTAAAAGGTGTTTAGGTAGAGAATTGCAAGACAAAATGAAAAATAACTAAAAGCTGCTCTAGACCAGATTTGAACCTAGGTCTATGGAGATTTTGGTAGTGATACACCCTATCCACTAAGACGTTATCCAAACGATACTCATGACGGGTTTCAAAGATAAATAAACATTAACGTGAAAGCTAATTAACACTAGACTAACAAAGAGGAACAATTCATGTATCTATGCGAATCTGAACCATGTAAAATATGTTTTGATCAAACAGTCGGTATTTTAGCCGCCATGCGAAGTGAGCTTTTGGCGGCATTTCGAAGATAGCATCACGCTGTGCCACGTGGCGTCACATTATTTGATACCGGAGAAGATGGGAGGAGGAACCATGGCTCCCGATTTGAGAGGTGTCAACTTGTAGACTATGTCATACAATGGCCTTACAATAACTACATCTCCCATTATACCATCTTATGCTATATAGTGTTCTTATTGGACTAGGGTTTAGTAGTAGGTAGTCGTGAGTAGGCAGACTAAGACTTAGTGATATTTAGGTACCTCTCTCTAAGAGAGCTTGTAACTATAAAGGTCATCTTTGACCAGCCATAACTTAATGCTTGGGTGAGCAAATTCAGTGATTCTTTTTGCTGCATACTCAAGGGAGTCCAAGCTACACAAGGGTGTAGTCGGTCGAGGTCTTTGCGTGCCGGGTGGCACTTTTTCAGTGGGAAAGTCAAAGTGGGGAATATTGTCCAAAACCCATATTCAAGCATTGCATTTTGTGGTGTAACTGAGCACACTAAAGGTCATCTTTTCACTGGGGTGAAGGTGTATTAGGGTTATGATTGTCAAGGGATCATTCATTTGGGTTTATATCAACTTGGAGTCGGCACTATCTAGATTAACTTCTTTTGGATATGCAAATTCTGTGGGCAATGGAGCCCATAGAATTTCAGGTTATGGGCCCACCATTTAGGGTGCCTATGTTTGATGGAATAGACTTTCCTTATTGGGAGTTTACGATGGAGAGGTTGCTTTTCGAAAAGCACTCATGGGGAATTGTTTCGGAACAAGGGAGGTGTTCGCCATCAAGCCTTGGAGGAACTCACTACGTAGAATCATCTCGGGCTTCCGAGAAAACCAACCGTATTTCAGTTTCAACGGAAGGTGAAGGGAAAAATATTGCCATGGAAGGGGGGATAGGGGAGAAGGATAAAGGGACACTTATGGTGAGGGGAGCTATGCTTTCCGCCACAGCTCCACTTAGAGGGGTTATAAGTAAAATTGAAGAAAATGATAGTAAAATTTGGGAGTGTAAAAACACTATAGCAAAACATCTCATACTTATATATGTGTCTAAGCCTATAACTATCACTCTTTTAAGTCTAAATAAGTCTTCGAAAATCTGAGACACACTAATTCAGATTTATAAGAGTGAGACGATTCACAGGCAACAGTTAGTAAAACAGGAAATAGAGGCCTATTTTTATAAAGGCGGTAACATGATAGAGTTTTGTAATGATATTGTTGTGATAAATGTTGAGCTTTCTAATGCGGGATATGTAGAATCCGAGGAGAGAAAGATTAATACACTACTCATGAAACTCCCAAATGAGTACGAAAACATCATTTATCGTATGGAGGCAATGGGTGGCTCCTCATGGACTTGGAGCTTTACCATGGGGATAATTCTTGTGAGGGAAAGCACTTTAGAGCTTTGTAGGGGAAGTGACAAGGTGAATGCATTTACAGCTAGTGGTGATTAGCGGAAGCGTGATAAGAGGAAAGGCGGTGACGAGCAGTAGCGTGGTGAGTGGAAGAAAGACAAAGGTAAACCTTATCGGAACTTTGGTAGAAAGAGAGGGAGAGGAAAAGAAAGGGGAGTTTTGAAAAAGGGTGTTTGCTTCTTTTGTAGGCAACCGGGTCATTATATGGAGGAGTGCCCTTGTTTGGAAGAACTTAGAAGTTGGAATATGGATGAGGAAGAAGAAAGGAAAGAGCAAAAACAGGATAAATAAATCTTAAAGCTTCTCCTCATAGGTAGAATGGAGAAGAGAGAAAAGTACACAAAAATTCCACAAAGCAACAGTGTGTTTTTGGAGGTATAAGAAAAGTAAAGGGAAGGGAGGTACTTAAGAGAGATAAGCATGATGTGGATGTTAAAAAGTATAGATAGTCAGATCTAGAATCTATAATTGAAAAAGGGAAAAATAAAAATAAAGAGGATAATTCAATAGATATTTTGGAAACAGAAAACTGGTCGGAAAAGAAGACTTCTACGGCTTTCGAGGAAAGGGGAGAAGTAAATCTAGAGGGGGATTTAAAAGATAGGGGAGAAGAGGAATATATAATGAAAGGTTTAGCGTAGGAGAAATATTTATTGGGAATAAAAATAGAAAGTGATAACGGAAAGAATTACATGGGAGAGAGTGAGGAAAGTTCAGAAAATGGGGTGAGTATCATGGATTAAAATATAAGTACGAAATGTCGCTCTAGGTCGGTCATCCGAACTAACGAGAAGAGTTCCTCGTAGTCACGGATAGCTTAGACCGGCCACAGGTCAATACACGCAAAGAGGCTTAGGGAGTCACAGGATATTTAGATAGGAGAGATAGGAAAGATTAGGGAGGGATATAATTAGCAAACAGATAAAGTAGGCAAAGAGACACAATAGAATTGTAGGAAAGCCATAGCTTTAATAAATGGTCCTCTTAGGACAAAAATGTTATAAATAACTTTCTCTAATAAAGCTAGATTCTATTCCTTGTCTCACTTGACTATTTTTGAACTGCTATTTTTGCATTAATGGATGAAGGGTTGTATCTTGTCTCTTCTGAGTGCCTATTTGTATTCTAATGCAGTCTATATGAATAATGCACTCTCTAATGTGGTCCAATGAAATGATGTCTACACATGCTTGTTCACTTGGATCTAACTATTTACAACGGCATGATTGTAATAATGGTATGACTCCATGTCGTCCAAATCTTGACATCCGTCCGTATAAATGGTACTTTTCCACGATGTGTCGTTGGTCACACAAAATTGGCGATGTGACACCTGTCACATAAAATCGGCGATACCCAATATGCCCAAAATTGCCAATAAAAGTAACACGGAAGACGTAGATCTTATGAGGAACTTAGTGGGGACACTAATTTTCTAGGAAAAATTTGGGGGTAATGGATTTGACATCATTAATGGGAGGGATGGCATTTATGAAGGTGTGCCTGTAAAAGGGTTAGCATCCGGGTGTGTGTCGCATATTGGAGATGGAGCTAGCTGTTAAAATTGCAAGAGGGAATTTGGATATAGTATGGATGGAAAAGAGATAAGGTGGATAAAATATTTTCTCGGATTTATGAAAAATGGCATCCAAAATAAAATGTGTGATGTAATTATTATTTCGGTTCATCAAATACACTTCTTTAAATACGAGAGTATTCACTTAAAGTTTATGAGGAGAAAAGAAAGAGGAAAAGAAAGAAAAAAAAAAGTTTTAGTGGGATTTGAAAAAAAAAAAAAAAAAAAAAGAATAGAAAATAAAGGGAATGTTGAAATTGATGTATTTTCTACGCTGTATTAGAAAAATAAATAGAGTATGTTAGCAAAGGCAGCCAGCTTCTCGCTCAAACACTTATGTCCCCATACTTGTTGCAGTCACTGAAGACCGGAGATCGAGCTAGAGCCATGGCTATCTTTAAAGACAAAGAATAGACTAATATTTTGTTTGTACCAAAAGAGACAATCGGATCATGGATTTGATCGTAGTACCTATAAGTCGTTTAACTAAGTAGCCGTTGGCTTTAGCCATTAGACCTAAACAAGGTTGAGATGCATTGGGTAGAATAGGTAATTAAAGGTGTTCAGGTAGAGATTTGCCAAACATACTGACAAAAACCTAAGAGTTGCTCTAGACCAGATTTGAACCTAGGTCTATGGAGATTTTGGTAGTGATACGCCTTATCCACTAAGACGTTATCCAAACGATACTCATGACGGGTTTCAAAGATAAATAAACATTAACGTGAAAGCTTATTAACAACAGACTAACGAAGAGGAACAATTCATGCATCTATGCATCTGAACCGTGTAAAATATATTTTGATCAAACGGCCGGCATTGTAGCCACCACGCAAAGTGTGCTTTTGGCGGCATTCGGATATAGCATCACACGGTGCAACGTGGCGTCACATTATTTGATACCGGAGAAGATGGGAGGAGGAACCATGGCTCCCGATTTGACAGGTGTCATCTTGTAGACCATGTCGTATAATGGCCTTACAATACCTACATCTCCCATTGTACCTTCTTGTACTATATAGTTTTCTTATTAGCCTAGGGTTTAGTAGTAGGTAGTCGTGAGTAGGCAGACCAAGACTTAGTGATATTTAGGTACCTCTCTCTAAGAGAGCTTGTAACTATAAAGGTCATCTTTCACTAGCCATAACTTAATGCTCGGGTGAGCAAATTCAGTGATTCTTTTTTCTGCAGACTCAACGGAGTCCCAACAACACAGGGGTGTAGTTGGTCAGAGTCTTTGCGTGCGAGGGTGGCACTTATTCAGTGGGAAAGTTAAAGTGGGGAATATTGTCCAAAACACATATTCA
>JBBHKE010001949.1:142860-183055 GCA_037447655.1 Zygnema cylindricum
GGTATCTGGATCCAAGTTTAGACCAGATCTCGTCGAAAATCCATAAACAGTCATACAAACCGTTTAGAGATGGACTTGTGGAAATTAATGGATAAGAATTGATGTATTTTCTACGCTGTATTAGAAAAATAAATAGAGTATGTTAGCAAAGGCAGCCAGCTTCTCGCTCAAACACTTCAGTCCCCATACTTGTTGCAGTCACTGAAGACCGGAGATAGAGCTAGAGCCATGGCTATCTTTAAAGACAAAGAATAGACTAATATTTTGTTTGTACCAAAAGAGACAATCGGATCATGGATTTGATCGTAGTACCTATAAGTCGTTTAACTTAGTAGCCATTGGCTTTAGCCATTAGACCTAAACAAGGTTGAGATGCATTGGGTAGAATAGGTAATTAAAGGTGTTCAGGTAGAGATTTGCCAAACATACTGACAAATACCTAAAAGCTGCTCTAGACCAGATTTGAACCTAGGTCTATGGAGATTTTGGTAGTGATACAACTTATCCACTAAGACGTTATCCAAACGATTCTCATGACGGGTTTCAAAGATAAATAAACATTAACGTGAAAGCTAATTAACAACAGACTAACGAAGAGGAACAATTCATGCATCTATGCGAATCTGAACCATGTAAAATATGTTTTGATCAACAGCCAGCATTGTAGCCACCACGCAAAGTGAGCTTTTGGCGGCATTCGGATATAGCATCACACAGTGCAACGTGGCGTCACATTATTTGATACCGGAGAAGATGGGAGGAGGAACCATGGCTCCCGATTTGACAGGTGTCATCTTGTAGACCATGTCGTATAATGGCCTTACAATACCTACATCTCCCATTGTACCTTCTTGTACTATATAGTTTTCTTATTGGACTAGGGTTTAGTAGTAGGTAGTCGTGAGTAGGCAGACCAAGACTTAGTGAAATATAGGTACCTCTCTCTAAGAGAGCTTGTAACTGTAAAGGTCATTTTTCACTAGCCATAACTTAATGCTCGGGTGAGCAAATTCAGTGATTCTTTTTGCTGCAGACTCAACAAAGTCCCAACAACACAGGGGTGTAGTTGGTCAGAGTCTTTACGTGCCAGGGTGGCACTTATTCAGTGGGAAAGTTAAAGTGGGGAATATTGTCCAAAACACATACTCAAGCTTTGCATTCTGTGGTGGAACTAAGCACACAGAAGGTCTTCTCTTCACTGGGGTGAAGGTGTATTGGGGTTCTGATTGTCAAGGGATCATTCATTTGGGTTTATATCAACTTGGAGTTGGCACTATCTAGATTAGCTTCTTTTGGATCTGCAAATTCTATGGGTAATGGAGCCCATAGAATTTTAGTTTCTTTATGAGTAAGTCTGATAATCCTTTTCCCCCTATCTCTCTCCATTAGGATCCCAAAAATGTATCTTGCCTCACCTAAATCTTTTATATCAAATTTGCTTCAAAGATTTCTCTTTAGCGTATCGATCTTTTACAAAGACTTACTGAGCACAAGCATATCATCCCAATAGATTGCAATAAAAATATCACCATTCTCATCTTCAAACATATAGATACAATGGTCACAGCTGATCGGGATATATCCTAGACTGGTGAGCAACTCATCTAGCTTTTTATTCCAGTGTAGGGAGCCTGCTTAAGTCCTTATAAGGACTTTATGAGTTTGCAAACTTTGCTCTCTTCTCCATCCTCCACGAACCCCTGGGGTTGCCTCATTAAAATTTGTTCCTCTAACTCAACATTAAGAAAAGCAGTCTTAATAACCATGTGGTGTATTTCCATGTCTTTCGGTGCTGGCAGACCGAGGAGAATCCTTACAGATGGGAACTGAACAACTGGAGCAAAAGTCTCCTCATAGTCAATCTCCTCTTTTTGGGTGAACCTTTTTGCTACCAATTGAGCCTTATATCTCTCAATAGTATTATCTAGGTTGAGTTTTACTTTAATTACCCATTTATAACCAATCAATTTTCAGTCCGGAGGACAGTTCGCTAGTTCCCAAAAATTTGCTTCCATGATATAGGGCATCTTATCATTTATGGCTCTAATCCATCTGTCTTTCTCTGGACTATTTATTGCCTCCGAGTGTTAGAGAGGCTTATCTGGGTGAGATAACTTAGGTACCTTGTGAGCCGCTTGTTTTTCTTGGATCTTTTTGCTGCTCCTTCTCTCCCCCTCAAACTGCGAAGTAGGGATGGAGGGAAGTCTTAGATTTCTCCTTACTGTCTCATCGGCTCCCCTATCAATGGAAGCCGATTCTGGTCCCTCCTCTTCTGTTTCCTCGAAGTCCATAGGAATACATGAGGTTTTCGGTGGATCGCATGTGTTTGGAATCTCTCCTGAATCTCACTCTTTGTTTCACTCATGTCCATTTCAGGAAAGACGGAGTTGTCCTCACCTTAAGACTCAAATTTGATTCTTATCTTTTTGGTATATTTAAACGGGTCAAATGACTTCCCTTCATCCATGACAACTAAGTGTTTGACCTGAGTGATATCTCTCTTTGCTAAGTCATAAACTCTATATCCCTTGACATCCTCATCATATCCCACAAAGTATCCAGGTTTTCCCTTAACATCTAGTTTCCAGTTTTACCTTACCGTGTCAAGACTCTAAACTTGGCTACTGAATACTTTAAGGTGAGAGATATCTAGTTTCCTTCCCACCCACCTCTCATAAGGTGTCATTCCCTTTATAGCTGAGGAAAGGACTCTATTTTTAATGTAGTTGGCACAAATGATGTCCTCTGCCCAAAATCTCTTTCCTATATTTTTGTCGGCCAACATACTACATGCACTTTCTCCTAGTGTTCGGTTCAACCTCTCAGCTACCCCATTTTGTTCCGAGTTACATGGTACGGTTTTCTGGTGCTGAACTTCCTAATCTCTCAAGTATTTCCTCAAACTGGTTAGAGGTATATTCCCCCCTATTATCACTCTTTATCGTGTTAATGGGGGTTCTATTCAACTTCTCACTCAAAGCTTTATAATCTTTGAAGTAAATTGATGTTTTAGACTTTATTTTTAGGAAGTAGACTCTAGATCATCTATACCAATCATCAGTTATTGTCAACATAAACCTCTTTCCTCCAACCGAAGGCACTTTTGTAGGTTCCAAGATATTTGTGTGGACTACATTTAGTACTTTCTCACCTCTATATGTGGCGGCTTTGGGAAAGGGAACTCTCTAAGCCATACGTGCAACACAGCCACTACAATCAATCATCATTTTATTATCCCCAAATTGAATGCCTCCTACTACCCCAAGCTTTTTCATTTCCCTCAAACTATCAAAATGCACATGCCCCAATCGTTTAGGCCAAATCATCAACTTAGGAACACCAACATAGTAAGCATTTTTCTTTTCATTACTCACGTTTAGCCTAAACATTCATTGGCTACCCTTATCTGCCGTGAAGTAAACTTCATCCCCATACTTAGGTGTAAAATCTCTCGTTCAACTGAAGGTATCAAACTCTTTGTCATCTAACACAGACGTAGAGACAAGATTTTTACTCAGCCGAGGAATGTAAAGTACATCTGAGAATTTGAGTATAGAAGTCTTGCCCTCCACTAAGACTTTTAGATCTACAGACCCCACTAGATCTGTAGTAACCACTCTCCCATTCCCATGCTTTATCTTTACAATAAAGATTTTTCTTAGCTTAGTGAAGAGTTCCTTATCACCACACATATGCAAAGATGCACGTGATCGATGATCCTTCCTTCCTGTGGAGCTTCCCGAATTGCTCTGAGGGCACACTTCTGTTTCCGAGGGATCTCTTTCTCCTCTAGACTATCATCAAAAAGAATCTCCCCATCCTCCTCAGAAGACTCATCCTCGGTTTCCCTTGTCACTTTTGTGACCACAAGTGCCTTTTTATTCCCTCCAGAATAACCCCCTTCACGGTTCTCTTAGAGCCTCAGCTCCGATAGCTAGACAAAATCCGCGATAAAGTGTCCCGGAATTTTGCAAAAATGACAAAGGCTTTTTGGGGGCCTTGGTCCTCTACACAGATCTCTTTCCCTTTTGTACGGTTTCTTTGGGTCTTTCCCCCATCGGTCCTCTCCTAGAGCTAGAGCTTGAATTCTCTTTCCTCCTCTCCTAATTTCCATGGTGTATTCCTACCCAAATATCATCCGGACCACTGTATTCCACTTCCATGTACTATCAGTCATTTTGTGTACTTGGTACACTATGTTCTTTTACTCGTCTGATAACTTCATGATGAGAGTGTTAACTCTCATTTTCATTGTACTTGTCCATCCGGCACTTTCCATCTCCATATACAAACAAGAATGATCATTGCATTAATCTAACATCTTTCCTCCTTTGTAAGTATAACTCACTAGCTTTTGCTAAGCCAGTTGGAGCTCTGCATAGTACCTGCTATATAAATCTCAACCAAATTCACCCACAACTCCTCGGCCTTGTAAATTTAAAGGCGAGAGGTGGCCAAAGCTTGAGTGAGGTGCCTTAGAATGAAGTTCTTGGCAACCATGTTTACGTCTTCCCACATTTGATTATCGTTCTCCACGGTCTTCACGGTCGCCGCTCCCAATGTTGTGGCAATAGGGGTGAGGAGTGTCTCCTTCCCTTTCCCCTTTTCGGACACACAGCTATCCTCATCATTTTCCTCCTCCGCGAAAGCAGTCGCTACTACACGAAATCTTACTCCAAATCTTTGCGGAGTTCCCAAAAGTGGACGTTTCACTTGTCCACTGACGGTACCCCAGTATCGTTTTTCGCACAAAGCCCCAATCATCATGGCTTCCCAATAGATGAACCAAGATCCATTAAAGGTGGGCACCCTAAAGGGTGGGCCCCTAACCTGAAATAATGTGTCCTCTATTGGATTTTAGAATATAGGAAGCCTCTAGATGGTTTTTAACTAACCCACTTAAAGCCACAACCACTGCTGCCCAATACGGCATACTGACAGTTTAACTACACCCTTGTGCAGCCTAGAATCCCGTGAGTCTGTAGCAAAAAAATTTACTGAAAAGAGCCAATCAACCGATAAGTTATGGGGTGGCAAAGGTGCTTTTCTTCACTTTCGGACTCAAATTTGATTCTTATCTTCTTGGCAAATTTGAAAGGGAAAAATGACTTCCCTTCATCCATGACAAATAGGTGTTCAAACCATGAGGATATCTTTCTTTGCTAAGTCATAAACTCTTTATCCTTTGACATCCTCATCATATCCTACAAAGTATTTAGGTTTTCCATTAGCACACAGTTTCTAGTTTTTCCTATCTATGTCAAGAGTGTAAACTTGGCTACCGAATACTTTAAGGTGAGAGATATCTGGTTTCGTTAAGAGTCATACTCCTTAAGAGTCTTAAAACTCATACAGGTTTGCATACAGGATAACTGAGCTTTAGATAAATGGGAAAGAGGAGAACCTTGCTGGAGGGACTAGAGAGAATCGAGGTCATTCCAAATATCCTTCCATCCAGCTACTACAGGTGCCTGCCCCTCCACATCTGCAAAAAAAGTAGACAGTTCCTCCCCAGATTGAGAAAGCCAAATAAAGGCAGACGAGGCCTGAATAAATCCGAAACTAATTTCGAGATCCTCATCATGACGGGCCCTTGTAGAATCTCGGGTGGATGGGTCCGCGTTTCAACTTAGTCCATCGGCATTCTCGTGGATTTCCCCGTCTCGGTAAATGATACTCAAATCCTATTTCTGTAAGATTAACACTCATGTGGCTAGCTTGCTCGTTAACTTCATTGATTGGATGGGAGGAGAAGAACAATGACTGTTCACAGACTATCAAGCTATCTTTGAACGAGGAACTTGTAATGACTAACCTTGGTTTAGAAAGTGCAGCTGAATTATGGAAGTGTTTAGAACGTGCATATCAAAAGACTTTTGTGTATCGCTAGATGAGTAATGTTACAAAAATAATTGGGTATAAGTATGAGGGAGGTAGTAGGTTGAATTTTTGTATTCGGATACAAATACTGTTCGCAAAAAATGATATTGCAGGAGGAAACTTAACCAATTCTCAAAAGACTTTCTTGTTAATGAAAGGATTACCGATGGAATATAGGTATGCTTTAGATAGATTAAGACAAGTTGATAAAAGGGATTGGAACTTAGCTTTAGCAATCACGTGTGTTTTAGAGGAAGAGGCTAACAATGAGGCTTTAAAGAAGAAGGGGAATTGTCAAGGTGTCAAATCACAGTTTCAGAGAAATAAGGAAAGTTGTAAGGTAGAAAAATGTTTTTACTGTAATGATATAGGGCATACTTTCACGGTATGTCTGCTGTATAAAAATACATGTGTTGCAGGAATTTTCAAGAATATATGGGATTACAATCGAGTTCGACCGCCTAAACGAAGGGTTACACTTCCCGTCGAAGAATTTGTGTACTTGCCGATTGTTGCTCTTCAAGATATAGAACATGCGGAAGGAAAAGAAAACCTTGTTGTCACCGGAAATTGAGTGAAGAAAGAGGTGAGAGAAAAAGAGTCAGTTTTTGTCACTTTTCCAAACGACAGATTGGTGAGTGATGAAAATAGTGGAACACAAAAATAATGTGGATGTGGAATTTAATGACCTTAGAGAAGGAGAGAGGAAAAATGTTCAGAAAATTGGTGTAAGAGAGGGAGTTTGTAATTTTGGAAAACAAAAAAAAACTGCAAAAAATGGAAAAATAGGAAAATATAACCGGAAGAAGAGATTAGTGAAGAAAAAGGCAAGAATTAGAATTCATGCCATTAAAAGGGTAGAAAACGGTGATAAAGATGTAAACTTACAGAAAACACAACAATTCATTAAGAAAGCAAAGAAAACATGCAGGACTCAAAGGATCACTAGTAGAAAAAAACAGGTTCAAAAGGTGGTAAAAACAAGACGGCGTGAGAAAATATTTTATGGAGGATATTCTTGGAGGAAATGGAAGACATGGAGGAAGGCAGCTGAGGGAGTGGTGACGTCAGCGGAAGCGATGGTGACGTTTGAACGAAAGGGAAAAAGGGAGGAACTTTGAAGGTACAGAAAGGTACAAGTATATTTCACATGCGGCATATTTTGTTCCGAATGCACGAAACTAAATTTTCGGGGGAGTATTGGTTTGAAAAGTTAGTTTCGTGCGTGCGTGTCTTTTTGTGCTTACTCAATGTTTCGTGGGTACAGTACGCTACTCTAATGCTATTTTGATTTACTGTAGAGGCTCAAATTGATTTGCGAATTGAAGGAGTAACGGTACTAATTGTTTTGGGATGTACGTAATTATTTGAGTGGCGGGAACAAAACATAAGGAAAGGTACGGAATATGTAAATGTATGGCGGATCGCGAAGCGATCCGATTTGGAATATTTTGAAAATGTACGCCGCTGGTACCGACTAATTTGGATGAGGTGACGTCAGTTCATCAAGTGGATTATGTGACCACATGTCACGACATCAAGAATGCCGAATAAGAGCTACGGACGGCAACGTTGTCAGTTTGATGATCATTTTGGTGAGGGACGTGAAATCGCGTCCATCACATTATATTTATTTTGGACGGTTCAGATTTGTTTAATGGAATTCGTAAGACTTGTAAATATTTAACAATGTTTTGTCCTATGTATTAATTATTAGTTTAGATCTCAAGTACACTCACATTAATAGAGGTAGTTGATTGATTACGTATGGCTGGTATGCCTCCGTATAGTTAGTAGTAAGTTGTAGTGTATATTTCTAGGACTTAGTCATCCATTAGCTCCATCATCTCAAAGTAGCTCTCAAGCATACACTTACAATAGTGATAGTTAGATCCATCAAATACGGGTAGCCATGGGCGTGGGTCCATAACCTGTTGTCCATAGCCTATTTCAGCCTTGGATTTCTCACGGAAGACACCCACAGACTACCCTAAAACAACTGTGTTTCAAACAGCACAGATTACTTCAGAATAAATAAAAGCTATTAAAACTGCATCAATATGCATAATATAATAGACACTATAACCTCCCAAATTTATAGCCTCATCCACAAAGAAATCTAAAAGATATGAGCTCTTGAGCTTCCCAAAAACATTTGACAGCTTATCAAACGAACAAAGTAAACTTCTCACAGCATTCTACAAAGATAACATAACATATTGAAACTACACACACAGATAGTTTCTAGATCATTTAGAATCTTCACAAAGTTTCATGCAAAAATATTCTTCAGAATGATCACACCATCAGGTCAAAGTTGCAAAAAAACAGTCTGCCCTTACTTTGATAAATTCAACCGTGATGATAAAATAATCTAAGTCCTACAAGTTTGTACAAGCTGAGTAACTACCTAGGTTCTACAATAATCTTGGTGCTACACCTGTCACTAAGTATTGTACACGATAAAACAATGTACGTCTAATGTACCTGAGGTACGTCAAACCCCTAATTGCAACTTGCCGTTAAATGGAACAATGAAACACTATTTTATAATGTACTAAAATACAAACAACTGTTTTCCAAATATTTACATATACGAGTCTGTACAAAAGATGTTATCGATGCTTAGTTAGCATAGTTCATATAAGTCCATCCGACTGTTGTTGTACGGTACGAAGCATCTGAGTGTATTTGGCGTGTTTCATTATTTGTGGTCCCGCGCGAATCGCGTCTATCGACACGATTCGAATCAACGTTCCATATTGAATTCGTACAGTACATTTACCGTATGTCCCATCCATATTTTGTCCGTCCGACTCTACGAATCTGCTGGTTCGACATTCGACACGTGTATATTAGTGTTGGCGCCATTCTAAAATACCTGCAAAGTCCACATATGCTGACGTGTTTCCCTGTAGAAGTACAGTACACTCTATTGTCTTTATACTACTGTAACACCATTAGGGGTCAGTACTAAAGTGTTTATACTAACAAATATTCTAAGTACTCGTCTCTCTCTCACTGACCCATTTACAAAGTACTAAAGCTTTCAAATAACAACAATAGAAATGTGGCACAAATGCCTATAAGCTTGACAGTGGTGGAGCGTGCCTGGGAACCGTGAGGTTTATGTGAGATGTTCGAGGAGGTGTGCATGAGAGACTTCCAATCCACCCCTTATGTTGATGCGCCCTTGGATGCAAGACCATGCCCCTCTTTGTCCCTTCTCTCCCATCGATATGCATAGGTAATAATGAAAGAGCAAGTTAAAAAAAAAGTGCTCCGTACCCCCCCAAATCCCCCCCCCACTAAGTTTCGCGTGACTAAGAAGATAAGACAAATAGCCGCCAAATTTGTAGTCTCCACAAAACCATGGATTTGCGCGTGGAGGGCGAGGCTCCCAAGTCAGCACAAGGCAGAAGTCATGTTACCCTTGGTGATAACGTTCACACAAAAACAAGAGGTCAGGTGAGGGGGACACATTTTAGGTAGAGGAATAGAAGGGCTGATATGCAAAGTAAGTGAGTTGGAAAGTGGGTTCGTCCTCTAGCCCTCGTAGTTGGAAAATAGCCACATTGATCAGATTCTTTTTAATTTTGCAACCATCTTTCCCTTCCAAGGTCAAAGCCCGTTTGTTAGAGACCTGCACAACTTTCATTCTGTTGCATGCGATACAAAAAATCCCGGGCATGAATCACCGTTTTCAAAGGACATAATTGTTGCTCCTACTTTGGGAATACCAAAGCTGATCCCTGTGCTAACCAGCTTGTAAATTGCCCATAGCTAGAGGTATGTCTTTGTGAAATACCTTGGCCTTATCGGCAATTAACTTTTCCATAGTTCTCTGATTGTCCATCTTCAGAAGTACAACCGCAAGAGCCGATGTAGCTCCACTAGGATGGGATGACCGCCGAAGAGAATGAAGTAAGGGTTATAAGAATGGAGGGATGCGTGCGTACTGACTCTGTATCCCTTGGTAATCAAAGGCACCCGTTCGTCCAAATCCCCCAAATCCTTTTCCACATTGTATTTTTGTAGTGACCGTTTTACTGTCTGTAAGCACCTTTTGGCCAAGCCGTCGGCTTAGGGGTGGTCTTGGCTGGTCAACCGGCGGTCAATAAGGCACTTCTATAGAATGTTGGAAAATTCTCCAGCAAACTCGGACCCCTCATCAATCAAAACTGTGGCTGGTGCTCCAAATTGGGATAACACTCTTTGCAAAAATACATCCGCGATTGCTATGGACTCCTTATAGGGAAGACACACGAATTGGATCCATTTGGAGAAGCGTTCAATCATTACAAAGATAAAACGGTTTTCTCCTCGGCTGGTTAGAAGTGGACCTAGCTGATCTACTGATCTAGTGACCATCTGTAAAACATCCTTTGGATGAGGAGGGAGTGAAGTTCGAATCCACCATTTTTATCAAAAGCAGCATTCACCGTGTCACAAAAAGGGCACGTCTTCACCATACAATTTACCCACGCCCTCAACCTATGCTACCAGTACGACCATGTGACTAGTGAGGTGGTCCGTGTTTGCTTCAAGTGCCCGCATTAATGGTGAAGACGAACATCGAGGGTTTCACGATTTGCCTTAGAAGGAACCACTTTTCTTGTACTATCGGCCCATTTCATAAGAAGAATGCCTCATTCCCATTCATACGCCGCCATCGATGTCTGAACACGAAAAAGCGAACTCTGGCCAGGTGGGGGAGAGAGGAACCTTTCTGTTGGACTGAAATGAATAGGGTCTTTCCAAATATCTTTGCGGCCGACTCCAATGGGAGCCTGCCCCTCCACGTATGCAGCAAAAGTTGACATTTCCCCTTGAGCTCGAGGTAGCCAAATAAAGGCAAAGTAAGCCTAGATAAGTCCCAAGCTGAGCTTCGGCTCCTCATCGTGCCCAGCCCCAATGGAGTCTTTGGTGGAAGGGTCTGGATTTCTGCTGAGTCCGTCAGCATTCCCATGGATCACCTTGTCTCGGTGGATATTGGTGAAATTGTATTCCTGGAAGATGAGAACCCATCTGACTAGCTTGCAGGTCAACTTGCTATTCTCCATTATCCATTTCAATGGTTGGTGATCTTTAATAAGGGTGAAGTGTACTCCATAAAGGTAAGGCCAAAAATGTTGGATGGCCCACACCGCAGCAAGTAATTCCCCATGGTGGATGCTCTAATTCCCCTTGGCTCTGTTATTACTCCGACTATTGTAGGCCATTACGTACGCAGCCCTTGCATCGTCTAATTGAGCCAAAAGTGCTCCCAATCCAACATGCTTTAATGAGTATAAAGGAGGAAAGGCTACTGGTGATTTGGCATCCGGAGCACGTGAAATTGCTTCAAGGAATCTTTCATGATTTGAAAGCAGTCTATTTTTCTTCTGCCCACTAGCACTCCTAGTCTTTTCGCAATAATTGATGCAATGGCCGGGGGTGGCTACTAAATTCAGGAATAAACCTTTGGTAATAGTTGCCAGGCCTAAGAATATGCAAAGAGCATAAATTTCTTGCTGGGCTGGAAGGACATTAAGGGCTGCCACCTTAACCATGTGGGGACCACTCTCGCAGGAGTCACCTCATGACCAAGATAAATGATTTTATGCAGCCCAAAAATGCCCTTCCCCGGGTGACACTTCAAGCTCGCTGCTTACAGAGCCCGGAGAACGATCTGTATATGCTCCAAGTGTTCCTCGAATGTCTTGGAGAAAGTGATCACATTGTCGATGTAACACCCCCCACACTCTCCAAATAATAGAAAACAGGATGCGAGTCGTCAAATCCGACCCACAAGAATTCCAGACTGAGACCAAGGACAACCACAACACTCCGGCAAATAACTCCCACGCAGAAATATAGAAAAAATAAAAATCGGCTCTTTCAAATTAAGAAATATCACCTTGTCCCAAAAAATAGAAATAAATTTAGAAATCAATGATAATGGTGAAGTTAGCTTACATACCCTGGAGTGCAACGATGACAAAACTCAAAAGAAGAAACCTCTCCAAATTGCCCCGAAGATAGATATGATTCTCCCGCACCCCTCGGTTCTGCCCTACGGAACCGATCACACTTTTCTGAGTTTCAAATAGCGAATGTCTAAACCGCCAAAAGAGAGGATAGTTCCAACCACCCACCCAAGCTACGATATCCACAAAAGACAATCCAAAACAAAGATGGCAACAAAGTCCATGACACAATGTATTAGTTCTCTAACAAAAAGATTGATTAGATTATCTAGGGGTTTTCCCAGGAGATAGTACTCAAAAAGCAGCCTGTCTTTTTCAGCCTCAAATGCCTTATATAACCAAGGTTTGTCCTACTGCACGTGCCAAAGTCCAAGCGATACCAAAAGCTAATCAGCAGCCAGAAATTGTTATCTTACGGACATAAGACAAAACAAGCTATACTACACTCAAGGCAAAAAGTTAGGCGGCTGGCTCCTACTAGATTTGCAACCAAGGGTCCCACTATTATACACTAATAGGAAACAAAGTCCTGAATTTACTTGGAAACGCCTAACTTTGAACCAACGTAATAAATGCTCTGCCTGTCTCTTAAGCCTGAACTAATATCCCACTGACGGCTAATAGCAGAATCTACAGAATATACAAAAAAATCTTAAAGGTTACTTGACTATCCACAATGTACCCCTCCGCTAGGGCTACATAGAACAAATGCCATGTCATGCAGTCGCCACCGTTGCAATGGACTAACTCCGTCGTTCGACCTCCGTTTAAGTGAACAAAAGTGCGTTGTGCTCCTAGGTGGAAATATTAGGATATTATCCGGTTGGTTTTTTCCCCCTTCCCCGTACGCTAGGGTCCGTACATTGTGGAATGAGGCCCTGAAAATCTTCGGAGTAGAAATATGCCGAGAATGCACACGAGCTCGACACAGTTATTCCACCCAAAAAGGATTTGTTTGGAAAAACTGCATATTTTTGGATTTGTGGAGACTATTTGATGCTCAACACGGCAACCGTATTAGCTAAATGACCCGATGCCCACCACGGAAGAGATTTTCCACTCTCTTGCGGGGGCCACAATCAAGTCCACCCTGGATATGAAGAATTGGTTCCATCAAATCGCGATTAAACTAAAGCAACGAGAGACGACAACATTTTGGGTGGGGTCTAGATTTTATGACTGGCTTTACATGCCGTTCGGGCTAAAGAATGCACTTGCAAAATTCCAACGAGCAATGGATGAGGCTCTCCGGGAATCGACTGTGCAAGATGTTATATTGATGTCATGATTATCTTATTCAAGACCTTTAAGAAGCACTTGGAGCATATACAAATTGTCATCAGAGCGCTCCAAGCAGCAGGCTTGAAGTGTCACCTAAGCAAGGGTATTTTTGGGGTGCAAAAATCATTTACCCTGGACATGAAGTGACCCCTAAGACAATGGGTCCCTATATGGTCGAGGTGGCAGGCCTTGAAACTCTTCCTTCACCTCTTGACATTTTAGCCTTTCGCATCTTCCTTCGCCTTGCTAACAAAATACCAAAGATTTATTCCGGAATTCAACACGCATACCTAGCCTTTGAACCAGTTATTGCGGAAGGACCAAGAATGGAAGTGGGCAGAAGAAGAGCAAATCTACTTTCAATTTTTGAAAGATGCCGTCTAGCAGCACACGTGCTCATGATACCTGATCACAATTAGCCTTTCCTCCTTTACACAGATATGAGCCGGTTTGGATTGGGGGGTTTTTTTGCCCAATTCGATGATGCCAGGGCCGAGTATGTTGTCGCTTACACTAGCAAGGGCAATAACCAAGCCGAAGGAAATTACTACAGTTATCACAGAGAGCTCGTTGCAGGGGTTTGGGCCATTAAACATTTTAGGCCTTATTCGTACGGGATCCTATTCACACCAATTACGGATCATCAGCCTCTTAAATGGACTATAGAAAATAGTAAGTTAACCGGCAAGCTAGCCACATGGGTGTTAATCTTACAGAAATAGGATATGAGTATCATTCACCGAGTTTGGGAAATCCACGAGAATGAAGATGGACTAAGTTGAAAACGCGGAACCATCCACCCGAGATTTTACAAGGGCCCGGCATGATGAGGATCTCGAAATTAGTTTTGGATTTATTCATGCCTCCTCTGCCTTTATTTGGCTTCCTCGATCTGGGGGGGAATTGTCTACTTTTTTTACAGATGTGAGGGGGCAGGCACCTGTAGGAGCCGGATGAAAGGATATTTGTAATGACCTCGATTCTCTCTAGTCCCTCCAACAAGGTTCTCCTCTCTCCCATTTATCTAAAACTCAGTTATCGTGTATGCAAACCTGTATGAGTTTAAAGACTCTTAAGGAGTATGACTCTTAAGGAAACCGGATATCTCTCACCTTAAAGTATTCGGTAGCCAAGTTTACACTCTTGACAAAGATATGAAAAACTAGAAACTAGATGCCAATGGAAAACCTAAATACTTTGTAGGATATGATGAGGATGTCAAAGGATAAAGAGTTTATGACTTAGCAAAGAAAGATATCCTCATGGTCAAACACCTATTTGTCATGGATGAACGGAAGTCATTTGACCCTTTCAAATTTGCCTAGAAGATAAGAATCAGATTTGAGTCCGAAAGTGAGGAGAACTCTGTCTTTCCCAAAAAAAACCTGAGTGAAACAATGATTGCACATTCGGGGGAGATATAAGATATAAGAGATCCACTAGAAACCTCACATATTCCTATGGATTTCGAGGAGACAGAAGAGAAGGAACAGGAACCGGCTTCAATGGATAGGGGAGCCTATGAGAGTAAGAAAAATTCCAAGTCTTTACTCTATTCCAGCTTCAGAGTTTGAAGGAGAGAGAAAGAGCAACAAAAGGATACAATAAAAAGGCCACTCATAATGTAACTAAGATATCTCACCCAAAGGAGACTCAGTCATGCTCAAAGGCAGTGGATAGTCCACAAAAAGACAGATGGTTTAGAGCCATAAATGATGAGATGGCCTCCATCATGGAAGCAAATACTTGTGATTTAGCAGACTATCCTCCAGACAAAAAATCAATTGGATATAAATGGGTGTTTAAACTAAAACTAAACCTAGATAATACCATTGAGAGATATAAGGCTCAGTAGGTAGCAAAGGGGTTCACCCCAAAGGAGGGGATTAACTAGAGGGGTTCATGGAGGAAGGAGAAAAGAGCAAAGTTTGTAGGCTCATAAAGTCCTTAATTAGATTGAAGCACGCTCGTCAACAGTGGAATAAGAAATTTTACGAGTTTCTCACTGGTTTGGGATATATCAGGAACAGCTCTTACCATTCTATCTATATGTTTGAAGATGATAATGGTGTGATTTTTATTGCAATCTATGTGGATGATCTATAAGTTTTAACTAAGTCTTTGGAAAGATCAATAAATTTAAGAAAGATCCTAGAAGCACATATGACAAGAAGGATTTAGAGGAGGCAAGGTAAATTTTGGGAATTCAAATGGAAAGAGATAGGGAGAAAAGGATCATTAGACTCAATGAGAAAGAAGCAATAGGTAATATGTTTTCAGAAATTAAAGATAGAAAATGCAAATAGTTGTACCTCTCCTATGGACTTGAAACATGTAAGTGATGGAAGTGTAGAAGGTGGAGTGATAATCCTAGATGATCAAATTAGTCCAAAAAAGAGAGATTTTATAAAGTGTATTCCTTACAAAAAGGTTGTAGGAAGTCTAATATACTTTTTGAACTATTCCTCGCCGGACATAGCGCCAGCAATTAGAGTACTCAGTAGGGGTCTTAATGATCCTAGGAAAAGAGACTGAGAGGCAGCCAAGAGAGTCATGAGATATTAAGTGGGAACTAGAGAGTTATGGTTGCATTTGGGAGGGGAGCACACTGATATTACTACTTGGAATGATGCCAGTTACGGGATGCACATATGAGAAGATGCACTTCTAGGTATGTGTTGTATGTTGGGGAAGGTGCTTATTGTTGGAGCACCAAGCAACAAAAGTTGGTTGCACATTCTACTATGGAGGTTGAGCATATGGCCTCTTATTGTGCTGTGAAAGAGTTGATGTTGGTCAAGTCCTTGTTGCAAGAACTGGGGTATATGAAAGAGAGAGTGTATGAAGTCTTTTGTGATAATCAGGCTGCCATAGCAATTGTAACCAATCCAAATCATCATTTCAAAGCTAAGCATATGGACATGAGATTTAGTTCGTGAGGGAAAAAGTTGAAAATAAAATTATGAATCTTGTGTATAGGTCTGATGAAGAAATGGTGGCTGACATGATGAATAGACCCGTGCCCTCTCCCAATTTAAAATATTGTAAGAAAAAATGTGGATTGAAAGAAAAATTAAAATTAGACTAGAAAATAAGGGGAGTGTTCAAATCATAAAATTTATTGAGTATTTTTTAGTTCTGAATAGCTTAGTTGAAAAAGAAAGAAAAAGTGTAGGTAGTCTGCCTCTACCTCTTTCCTCTATCCCCCATACTTGTTGTAATCACTGAAGGAGAGAGAGAGTAGTGGAGCCATGGCTGCCTCAGCTCCATAAGTAGGACTAAAGAGTGACATACGTCACTCTCAACAACAAGTCAAGTCTAGCAAGACTTGAACCTGCAATCGGCAAAGCGAGGCGTAGCCGTCAACTCTAACCGGTCTGTCGTAGAATTTTATTAAATTTCATAGGGTTTTGTAAATACTTAAACTATGTTATGATCTTTAAATCGATTAACTGAATTATGAATGAAGGAAAATATAACTAGTTAATACACAGTGCGAACGTGATCCCTCACGAAACAAATGAATCGGACATTTCTTTCAACGGCTAAAATTTAATGTCGAATTTTGATCTAACGGCACATATCTCCGTCGAGATCCCGAAATTGTCACTTAGGTGTTTCTAGATGTGGAATGACCTATCGCCACGTGCACCGATAACATTTGGTCGCGAGGATTCCGGGGAACATAAGGACGAGTGAAATGTTGACACGCGTCCTCTCAGGGGCCTTGTCGTACACATGCCGTACACAAACGACATCGGCCGTAGTACCTTTTTGTACAGTACAGTTATTGATTGGTTTGTACTGCAGTAGATAGGGGTTGTGAGAGAGGTTAGGAATTAGCAATTTTGAATAGATAGCCACCTCTTTGTTGAAGAATTTGTATAAATTGACATTTTTGCCACCTCATAACATATCGGGTGGTTGGCCGTTTTCAGTGATTTCTCTTGCTACGGACTCAAGGGAGTGTAGAGTGCACAAGGGTGTAGTCAGATTGTCAACTTGTTTGCTTGGGTAGCAGTGGTGATGGTTGAATGTGGGTTAGTTAAAAACTACATAGAGGCTTACAGAATTCTGTTGTCTAATGGAGGACACAGAATTGCAAAGTTGGGTCATGTTCACACGTTGGAAAAGACGGTAAAGAATGATATGTTAGAAGGAGTTAAACTTGGTCAGCAACAGTCAAGTATTTGTGATGGTTGTGCTTTAGGTAAGCTTCATAAACTTCTCTTACCATAAACCTCAAATTTTAGAGCAATTCAGATGTGTGAGGACCCTCCAAAATACCATATTTTAATGGCAGCAAATACTTTGTTACATTCACAGATGACTTCTTCATATTCAGTATGATCTATTCCATGAAGGAGAAAAAAGAGGTATTCTCTCACTTCAAAAACTTTCGGAAACTTCCCTTACCACAAACCTCAAATTTTAGAGCACCTAAACTTTTGGAACTTATTGAATCAGATGTGTGGGGACCCTTTAAAATACCATATTTTGCTAGCTGCAAATACTTTGTTACATTCACATATGACTTCTCCAAATTGAGCAAGATCTATTTCATAAAAGAGAAAAAAAAGGTCTTCTCCAACTCTAAACACTTTCAAATCAAGGCAGAGAAGCATCATGGCATCTCTATTTTTTCCTTAAGATCTTATAACGGAGGTGAATATACAACCAATGGGTTTGCAACTCATATTTGAGAGAAAATGGTATCTCTCACCAGTTTACTGTGCCATATACTCCTGATCAGAATAGAGTTTTAGAAATGCTAAATATAACTCTAACTGAGAGTGTTAAATCTATGATGTCTCACAAGGGAATAGACACTAAGTTATGGGTTGAAGCTTACCAAACTGCAACTTATAATAAGAACAAATTAGAAGTAAGATTTGTTCAATGAAAGACACCTTATGAAGTGTGAACTGCAAGAAAATTAGATGTCGGTCACTTTAGAGTTTTTGGTAGGAAGTGCTTCGTATTAGATAACTTACCAAACTGGAAAGTGAGTCTAAAGCCTATATCTGGAATCTTCATGGGATATGATGATTAGTTTGTAGGATACAGGGTTTATTTTCCTAAGAAACATACCATACAGATAGCAAAAATATCCAGGTGAAAGATGAGAGTGAGTCCATAGACGTATTTAATATAAACTAAAAAGAGAAAAAAGTAGAATTACACGAATATGTTATCTTGGATTTGATTCTTTTTTAGTCTTTGACAACTTCTACTTTTTCTTCTACTAGAGTGCTAAATACTGGAGTACCACCAACCACTGAACAACCAAGAGGATTTGATCATCCTTTTCATCCATAACAAAATCAAAATCGCAATCGAACAGTTATAACCTTAGATTTTCTTGGGGGAAGAAGAAAAAGTTCTCGCTTCAGGGGAGAACAAGTTCAATATTATTTTTTTGCAAGTATTGGGGAGCCTCTTACCATTCAAGAAGCATTTTTTGTTCCTCAAAAGGATCACTAGATTGCAGCTACAAATGATGAGATGAATTCGATTGTAGAAGTCAATTGTTGGAGCTTGTGGAGCTTCCACCAGGTCGGAAAGCCATTTGTTGCAAGTGGGTTTCCAAATTGAAACTCAAAATAGACAATACCATTGAAAGGTATAAAGCTCGGCTAGTTGCAAAGGGATTAATTCAAAAGGAGGGAATAGACTATAAAAAAGCCTACTCTCCTGTTGTCAGGTTTCCTACTGTTAGAGAATTGTTGTCTTTAGCTGCAATTGAAAATATGGAGCTGCATCAAATGGATGTTAAAAGTGCTTCTTTGCATGGAGACTTAGAGGAACTGATTCATATAAAACAACTTGAAGGGTATGCAGAAAAAAGGAAAAAAAATCTAATCGTTAAACTATGGATTAAAACACGCTCCACGATAGCAGAAGCTGAAGTTAGATGAAATCTAACTTCACACTGGTTTAAGTTTCACAATAATAAACTCAAATCACTATGTTTATGTCATGGAAAGAGAGGATCTTTTGATCTATCTAGCTCTGTATGTGGATAACCTGATGCTTCTTAGTAAGTCCATAAATGAGATAAATAAGATAAAAGCATCTATGAGTTCCAGGTATGAAATGAAGAAGTTAGGCGAGGCGAAATATAACCTAAGCTATCAGGTAGAGAGTAATAGAAGTTAGATGGTGATTTATCTCACTCACAGAAAATACATTGGAAATGTAATTGAAAGTTTATGCATGGTAAAGGCAAAGGGGAGTGCCACTCCTATAGAGTTAAGGTGGAAGGCAAGGAGAAAGATGGAGCAATGACACTTAACGATGACATGAAACCACGGGAGTTAGACTTCATGTCCACAATTCCCTACAAACAAGTTGTTGGAAGTATTATCTACTTCATGAAAAGCACGCGTCGTTATATAGCAACGGCGATTAAAGCTCTGAGCCGAAGCCTTCAAAACCCGAGGAGATCAGATTGGATGGCAGCAAAACGAGTCCTCAAATATCTTGTAGGAAAACAGGATCTTTGACTTTCTCTCGGAGGAGATGAAGTGAAGATCAACACCTCGAGCAATGTGAGTTATGGTGATATGCCAAGCCGACGCCCTACCACTAGATACATTTTGACGATCGGTGATGGTACTTGCTCTTGGACTAGCAAGCTCCAAAAAGTGATAGCTTAGTCAACTATGGAAGTTGAATACATGGCAGAAAGCCAAACTGTCAATGAACTTCTTAGGGTAAAGTCTATTTTACAAGAACTAAAATTTATACAGTCTGGTCCTTAGGTCATATGGTGTGACAATCAAGTTGCTAATGCAATTGCTTCTAATCCTAGATATCACTATAAAAGTAAGTATATTGAAATTGAGTTACGCTCTGTGAGGGATGAGGTGATGGTTAGAATTATGAAGCTTAGGTCTTTACCCAATGAAGAATTGCTGGCAAATATGATGACAAACCCTTACTCGCACCAAAATTGAAATTATGTAGAGAGGCATAGGAATAGATCTTTTATGTGTAAAAGTAGGACTTAGCCATTTTATAAGTTATGACCTTGTTGGATCAAAATTATGCATTAACATTTGTAATATCTTTGAATGAAAGTTTCTCTCACATGTGTTTGCAATTATTTTTGAAAAGTTGCACTTGTGTTCCACTATGTATTGTTTGCATTAATTCAGATTTGTAGCCTAATTCGTTCTCTATTTTGTCTTTGGTTTTGTTTCAAAGTTGTATGTTTTTCTCACCAGCTTTTTGCTTGTTTCAATTTTGTGAAGTCTAATCGAGCTTCATCTTCATCTTCAATGGGTGTGGTAGCCATAGAATAACAAGGCATATGCATCTACAAATGTTGAAAGAAATGAAGAAAATGGGAGTAGTTGAGGGAATTCATTTTGGAGATAATGAGACCTTAGATGACTGTAGTGGATGTGCTCAAGGTAGTACAAAACGGTTTCTACATCACCATGCCCTCTATCACTCCTTTCATTTTCATTTATTTTAATCTTTCTAAAGTCACATACCCAAGTCTTTTATCCCATATCATTAGTTTGTTTGCACAAGCATACAAAAGCCCATTTTTTTCAATACTCAAGATTAATCTGAACATTCTTTGACTTCCCGTCACAAATGGAAAATAGACACTACTATCAAAGTTAAAAGACTCCACTTTTGGTATTTGTCTCAAAACCTTTATCATTTCTTGTGTTTGTCTCAAAACCTTTATCATCTAGAACAGAGGTGAATATCAGATTTTTGTTAAGTTGAGGTATGTGGAGGACATCCAGTAGAGTGACTATAGACACTTATTCCTCTACCTAAACTTTTAGATCTACATATGCCACTAAGCTAGTGGTCACGGCTCTCCTATTCCCATACTATCTCAATTTATGTGATCTTCCTAAGTTTGGTAAACCATCTATATTCTTGGCACATATGCATGAAAGCACCAAAATCTATAATCTAGACATCCTTATGGTCTCTTTCATACCTCCTAAGGCATAATTTTGCCTTCTTGGAATCTCACATTTTGTCTCATTTTCCTCATGATGTTTATTTAGGATAAGTTCACCTACCTCCTCATTGAACTTCCCCATCTAATCATTTTGCAATTGTGTAACGACAAATGCATTTTTATTTCCTCTATGGTTTAGATTTCCTTGATAATCCTTCTTCCTTAGTTTTGCCAATCGGTTACAAGTAACCATATTTTATGAAGGATTTTTTGCAGAAATGACACACTCCATTGGGAGGACCCATTTTTTATGCATCTGTCTGAGCTCCACGATCTTCTTCTCGGAAATATTTGTATGGTTTCTTACAGTCCCTGCTGCTCCATTTATGTGTGCAGCCAAGGCTTCTATACCTTTCCCTCCTCTATGAATCTCCATTGTGTTATAAAGTACTACGATCACTCCATGATCTCCTCCTCGAAATTTTTTGTATGGTTTCTAAGAGTCCATGTTCCTCCCATTTGTCCCTACTGCCTATTGACTTTGGAAAGCTTCAGGTCTCACTAAATTAGTGTGATAGTGAAAAGACAGTAATCTACGGCGTAAGGGACACACGTCGTTATTTGAGTACAGTACAGGTGTTTTGGAATGTATGTCACTTTGAACAAAACAACGCTGCTGCGACACACACATGTCAACTCAGCTGCAATGCATAAATGACAACCCAGCTACAACGCAGAAAAATTCAAACGCAACTGTGATGATTTTTGATATGATATCTATGGACAACGCAACTGCGGTCAACGCGGATGTAATCTGGTATAGCAAAGGACAACGCACTAGCACAAGATTTGAATGTGTTTTGGTACAAGACACAGCTGCTGTGATCAATATAAATGAAGTTAACATACCCGATTCATAAGAGAGTCACAAGTGACGTAGCTAACAATGATTTATACAATCACTTAGTATAGGTTATCAATAATGGAGATTGTACGATGATAGATTAGTTTGGCGGGATTAGGAATACTTCGATCTTAGTTGTAGGTTAGTTTTTGGACGTACTTTTCAGGTACACTTTTGCCGGTTGTATAAGACTCTGCAGATACACACTGAGAGTATAAGACTTAGGACTTAGAACATTTTATGTATCCAGACTTCCAAGTAGAAAAACTACAAACAATTTTTGGGAAACTTCTGAGTATTACATCTTGAGTGTTCTTAGGTCAACTTTACTGAAACTTTAGGAGTTGTCACTGTTTATGTTGCTCTATAGTCTGATATAGTTTTGTGATGTTTAGATGCTTGTATAAGATATGGTGAGCACTTGAAAACAACTATTTGGTAGGATTCTTGATAGCTTCTAACAGTGTATCATGTCTACTTCTACTACTACTGCTCCTCCACCTGCACCGGTGGTTGTAGAACAACATTGCCAAGTCTTGAATACCTTTCCCTCCTGTTTGAATCTTCATTGTATTATCACGTACAAAGATCATTCCAACTACAATATTCTACATCCATCGATCATTTGGTAGATCGTGAACTTTGTTCACAATATTCTTATACTCTACTAGTGTGAATATCAAAGGATTCACCTTCTCTTTCTTTGTTTCCTCCATTCTTGAAATTTTAAGCTCAATAAACAACTTAACCAAGTCATTGTAAAATCCTAACATCTCTCCTTATTAAAATACATAAGTTTTATGCTACTAATTTGGAAAATGTTGTTGAGGAATGGTTGCACTTCCGTTATATTTTTACAAGAGAGTCCACAAATCACCAAAACTAGTGATATTGAGGAAAGGGAGTGCAATTTGTTGAGTGATATGTTGGAGAATGAAATATTTTGGAACCACATTTTTGTAGTTTTACGTTTCAACATCGTTTTCCTCTGTTTTTTCTTGAGTTGATGCAAAATCAAGTGTTATAGATATTACTGTTGACATGTCTTTTCTTTTTTTTAAGACGATGCTTTCCTCGTTATCATCTTCCTCCTTTATACCTATTTTAGTTGTTTCTGATCCTTTAGAAAAAATGATTCCTCCAAAAACCTGGTGGGAATCATAAATCTACAGACAGACGCCTCACATGTGTGCATACAATCCCCCTTAAGTGTTTCTCGAAGAGAGCTCCTTCTATCTTTGTCTCCCAGTAGATAAACCGTGTTTCCCAAAAAATGGGCAGCATAGAGGGTGGTCTCATAACCTGTAACATTGTGGCCTCCATCAGCTCACACTCTTTGCAGTTTACCACTAGCCTGTAAAATAATATTTGCCTTTTTCTCTTTCTCACTCAAGAAGTGCCACCCTGGCACACAAATTGTTGTTCTACAACCTCAGTAGCAAGAGGAGAGCCAATAGCAATAGTAGTGGAAGTAGACATCTAAAACAGAAGCTATTAAGCACCCTACTCAACAGCAAACTTCAAGATGAAATAGAATGCAACGCACTGATCTATAAAGACTAACTTCGGCATACTAGTAGTAAACACACTGTAGAACCACTCCTCAAAGTTTAAACTCAATTGATCCAACCAACCATAACATATTCACAATGCAGATTCACAAAAACTACCTTAGTTGATTAATATCCCAAGACTTGCATAATCACAATTTCTCTAAGTCCTAAACTATATACTCACAGTGAGTATCTATTGGTCACACTAATTTAAGTGACAGTACTACGGTACTGTCATATGCTACGACAACGTACTAAAATTGTACTTACAATTCTAAAAGTACTTCCAAAATCTAATTTTGCCATTTCTCTAAATCTGAATAGTGCGACACTATTGTAAATTAGCTAAACTACAAATCCTTGTTGTTGTTTTTGAAAACTTAGTTTCGTGCGTACGGAGCGTTTCGTGCGTACGCAATGTTTCGTGCGTACGCATTTACGCGATATATTGTGGAGGTTCGAAAGGATTTATGGATTGGGGAATTAAATGTACACATAAAATTAATGGAGTAATTGAGTGGCGCGAAATGTGAGAGGAAATGGACGGCGCATCGCGAAGCAATCCGACGTGAGATACTCGACGAAGATAAAATGGTACGTCGCACGTACAAAACATAATGCGACAGATGAAATTTATTACATGGGACGCCGCCGGTACGGAGCGTCGTATTTAACAGGTGTACTTTAAGTTGTCGCTTATTGCGACATGAATTTATCGAAAATGACGTGTACCTTAAATGCGACAAGGCGCATTTATGACGAAGTACGTGATTTCGGTACGGACAGAATTGGATCGTACGAATTGATTTCGGCAAGTTGGTCATGGTACACGTGGAGGGCGAATGTCGTCTACCGATATTTTCAAGGGATCTCATTATCTTTAATGACGCATTATCTAGTGGACCGTACATATGCGATGTCGGTTCACTACGTGGACTTATCGACAAGTGACTAAGCAAGTTGTCACTTATGACGCGGATTTTTGGATGCGTCGGTGTAAATATTTGAAGCATCAATGTTTTGTCTTATTTGAATTAATGATTTAGTGTTGATTAAAATAGTTATATTTTAAGTGATCAATTAGGGTTTTGATAGTGTAATTTGTGTGTGTATGATGTCGTATTTGCAGACAAGTGTACGCTTACGATTGCTTGACTTTCAGGTGTACGCTTACGATTAGTTTGATTTAATGACAGTTACGTAATTTACGTTGGTTATTTTGACACTTAGTGATTCATTGACAGCTCACAAGTGTATATATAGGAATGAGCTTTGTTAGGAATTAATAATCAATGCTGGTTAGTAAAGTGGGGACCGAAGATGTAGACTTTTAGGGTTGCCGATTAGGTCATGCACTTTGAATGATATAATGATTATACTTTGATTATACTCTTGTTTATATGTGATGCATTTGTGTGTTATTATTTATTTATGTTTTTATATATGTTTGATATGCATTGTTTATGCATTTGTCCTAGGGTTTATTTATGTCGATTATTCCATCAAACCCTAAATGTTGTTGTATGTTAAATGGAGGATGCATTTCAAATGATTGTTCATTGGCCTAGCTTCGCTTAGCTTCTTGCATGATAGTTTGGGTTGCTTCTGCGGTCTATTTTAGACCAAAGAACAACACTTGTTTCCACATATTTACAAATACAAGGTCGTACATTAAATGTTCCTCGTGCTTAGTCACTAGTGGTCCATAGCATCCGGCTGACTGTTGTCTTGTAGTATAAAGCACCTGATACCATTCAAGTGTGCTTCATCATTTGTGGTCCTTTCTAAATCGCGTTTGTAAATTCGTTGTCAATCAACGACCTTTCTTGGCTGAGTGTAACATATTTTTCTAGATATGCGGTTTGAATTTTGTTTATGCGATTTCATCAATCCGCTCGTTAATCTCCCAACACGTGTAACTCGTCATCGGCGCTACTCCGTAAAACCAACAACACCCTTTTCCTGCCGACACGTGTCCAACTAACTGTACAGCTCACTCTCTTAATTTTCTTTTACTGAAACACTATTTGAGGTAAGTATTACATGTTTTCATTTCCCAAAATATTCAAAGTGTTTAATTCCTCCTCAAAGCTCTTTCTACTAGGTAAAGATTTCAATTTCAACTCCTTTAAATCTTTTGACTTAGTCACTCACTCAGCCGAATAGCCTTTCGACAAAACTGCAACTTCGAAGCAAGTTGGGATTCAGTTAGCAAGTTAGCAACTATTTTCTCATCCGGTAAATAACACAACTTTAACACTCTTCCAACCACGTTTTCTCTCACAAAATGAAGTTTGACATCTATGTGCTTGCTCTTAAAATGATGACTCGGGTTAGTAGCAATAGCAATGGCTACCTAGTTGTCACACGAAATAATCTGTTGACCTATTTGCATGTATCGAATTTCCTACAAGATGGAATTAACCCATAGGAGTTATTTGAGTGCAAAAGTTGCAGCCATATACTCTGACTGAATTGTAGACCGTGCCGTAACTTTTTGTTGCTTGCTGCTCCTACAGCAAGTTCCATCTGTGATCTTTAGGACAAAGCCGGTCGGGGATTTTTGGCTTGGCATATCCCCATAGCTGGCGTCACTCCAAGTCTGCATTTTTACTTCTCCTCCACCGAGTATCAGCTTAAGATCTCGAGTGACTGCAAGGTATCTAAAAACTCTTTTTGCACCTTCCCAATCTGCACTCTTAGGATTATGCAGACTTCTAATTAGGACATCTACAGTTGCTGCATTATCAAGTCTCATACAATTCATGAAGTATATCAGACTTCCCACTACGTGTCTATACAGCTTTGAAGTCATAAACTCTTCCTCCCCTGACTCTAGGCTCTCACTAACCATTATGCGTGAGTCTGAGTCTCTTCCATCAAGTTTTTATCTGAAGTCCATGAGAGTTACAAATCCTTTTACATCTTTCATTTCAAATTTTTCCAGCATATTACTTATTGCTTCCTTTTTGGTTAAAATAATGAGTTTCTGGTTTCTGTCTCTCTCTACCTCTATTTATAAGATATAACTAAATTCACCAAGGTCCTTCATCTCGAATATCGACCTTAAAGCCGCTTTAATTCAATTTATCTCATCCATAGACTTGCTTATTAAAAACAAATCATCCACATATAGAACAATATAAAGAATCCCATCCTCCCCTTCCAATACATACATTGAATGATCTGAACTAATCCTTTGAAATCCAAGTCCACTAAGAAATTCATCTCGTTTTAAGTTCCATTGTCTGGGGGCTTGTTTTACCCCCTACAAAGATTTTATTAGTTTATAGACTAGGTTTTCTTTCCCTTTTTCTACATATATCTCTGGTTTTTTTATGTAAATAGTTTCTTCTAATTCTCCATGCAAGAAGGCAGTCTTAACGTCCATCAAGTGGACTTCTATGTTTTCTATAGCAGCCAAACTTAGTAAGATTGTGACAATGGGAAATATGACAATTGGAGAGAAGGTTTCCTCAAAATCAATACCTTATTTCTGAATGTAACCTTTGGCCACAAGTCTAGCCTTGTACCTTTTGATTGTGTTGTGCGTGTTTAGTTTAATTTTGAACACCCATTTGTTGTTGATGGCTTTCGTGCTCGGAGAAAGATCCACCAGCTCCCACGTCTACGCCTCCTTGATGGACTTCATTTCGTCATGTGCCGCCTCAATCCAGTGATTTCTTTCAGGTGATGAGAAGGCCTCTTGAATTGTTAATGGTTCTGTTGTAGCCATAGAGAAAGCAAAATGTGAGCTTGCTTAAAGACGGCTGCTCGTTCTTCTTCCCCTCATAAATTTTGACACTGAAATCATCGGCAACCTGCGATTTGTTGTCCTGATCTGAGCTGTTATAGGTGCGAAAATTGGATCTTGATTTGCTGATTCCACATGTGTAGGAAGTTGTGTAGATGCTGGTGCCGAATCTTGTTCTACAGCAGGTGCTGCATCTAGTAGAGGAACCTGTGGAGATGTAGTTGTAGCCGGCGACAGTAATTGAAAATAAACAAGTTAAGTATGCTAAAAGATCACATACTTCGTACCTTCCCAGTTTGTTCACTTTCGGTGTTTGTGAACACATCAACTGAATCCTATTCATCCTTTAACTGTATATTTATACATACAATCACGTTCTTTTTTTGTAAGATATATACCCTATAACCCTTTGCATTGTAATCATATCCCATAAAGATCCCAAGTTAGCCCTTAACTTCCATATTCCAGCTAGTATGTGATGTGTCTAAGACAAAACATTTGTTGCCAAATACTCTAAAGTGACTAACATCAAGTTTCATGCTTATCCAGAGTTCATAAGGTGTAGTCTTAACCGATCTAGATGCAATTCTGTTTTTAATATAAACCACACAATTGAGTGTTTCAACCCAGAATTTCAATTTAAATCAAAACCTTTGTCTGCAAGCATAGACCTAGCACTTTCTGTTACAGTTCTATTTAGTCTTTCAAATACACCATTTTGTTTTGGTGTGTACAATATTGTGAGATTATGACTTATACCTTCCTAGAGGAGAAACTGTTCAAACTCCTTTGAAGTATATTCTCCTTTGTCGTCTAATCTTAGTGCCAAGAATCAGAACTCCATGTAGCTTTTCTGCCCATATCTTGTAGTGCTTGAAGTGTGAAAACACTTCACACTTCTGCTACATGAAGTAGACTTTTGTGAACCTCAAGTAGTCATCAGTGAAAGTAACCATATAGTGGACACCTCCAGCTCATAGAACTTGTGATGGACCGAGAACATCCGAGTGGATAAGTTGTAGAACTTTGTCCGATCTGTGGTCAGATTGCAGGGGAAAAGGTAATCTATGGATCTTTCCAAGTGAGCATCCATCACATGATTTCACAAGCTGAGAAGTAAGAGAAACACCCTCAACTTTTCCTGAATTCACCATCTTTTATAAGCTATCATAATTGACATGGCCTAATCTCTTGTGCCATAGCTAATTTACAGATGATGTAGAGGAATAGAGAACATCATTTTTTTTTGTATTCAGCCAAATCCATCCTATACATCTTGCTTGCATCTCTAGTTCCTGTCATGGCAACTTTACCTAGCGTCGTAACAGCCTGTCTTCCTCCTTTGAGGATTACATCAAAGACTTTGCTCTCTACCAAAGAAGTAGAAAATAGATTCTTTTTGAACTCTGGTACATATAACACATTGTGGAGAGTTCTTTCTACAGACTCCCCCCCACATCTACCATTAAAGATACATCACCCTGTGCTGAAATTTGCACACTCATGCCGCAGGCATAATAGATGTTCTTGGGAGTTGTCGCCTTGAGGTTGGAAAAACTGGATTAGGTCAAACACATGTGTGCCGAAGCTTTGGTATCCATGATCCATCCTATATCTCTTAGACCTTCCATAGCTGCCGCCATTGCGAATTATTTCGCTTCTTCACCTTCAGCATAAGACAACGGATCATCTACTTTAGTTGAAAAACCTGAGAAGAGAGCAATTCCCTGAAAAGAGTTCCCAGAAAAGCCCTTATGATACGGGCTCTGCTGCCAACCTGGACGATATAATCCTTTTTCATTTGCCTTTTTCAGTTTCAAATTGTACCTATATCCATGCCTTTTTCAGTTTCAAATTGTACCTGTATCCATGTCTTTGAACAGAGCAGTAAAAGCTAGTAATAGACTGTCTATTTGGCATTTTGTTATATTTATTCAGATTCTAATTCCTATCTTGATTTTTATTCAGATTGAGTAAAGTTTTTCCGTCAAAGACTATGTTCAAAGCTTCTACCTTTCTCTCTCCATGAATTATTTTAGTAGTTGCGTCTTCTTCTAGGATCAGATTGTATACTAACTGAAATGTCCAGCTAGACTTATCATGAGTTTCAGCTGGACACATTCTCCTTTCATAGTACTCGAGAGTTTTTTAACAAGTATAGGTGCATGTTGGAACTTAGGAAATGATCCACCAGTAGACGAATGTGCATCAATAAGAGCATATAAGTTATCACAATATTCCACCATACTCCCCCCGAAGTTTTTTTAGTCCTAGATTTGCCTAACCACTAGAAGTTCCTCTTTGACATTTGATTTCTCAAAAGGAGTTTTTAGTGATTCTTAGATTTCTTTTGCTTTCTTCATTTTGAGCCAAGACATGACCAAATTCTCTGAGATGCACAGAATCAGATTGTTTCGGGCCAATGAGTTTTTCTTCGCCCAACTTTGATCTGTTTGAGCTAAAGTACCATCCAAGACCCCAAATAAATTAGCAGTTTCAGATGTGGATTCAACCATTGCTGCCCAGTATAAATACTTTTGGCCATTGAATATGGGAATTCTTTATGAAAGGCTTATAACCTGTTGTTCTAGAACCACTCTAGCAAGAGGAGAGCCTACAGCAGTAGTAGTGGAAGTATACATCTAAAACATAAGCTATTAAGCAACCTTCTCAACAACCAACTTCAAGATGAAATAGAATGCTACTCCATGATCTATGCAGACTCAAACTTCTACATATTAGTAGTTAACATAATGTAGAACCACTCCTCAAAGTTTAAACTCAATTGATCAAGCCAACCATAAGATATTCTCACAGCAGATTCACAAAAACCGCATTAGTAGATTAATATCCCAAGACTTAGATAATCACAATTTGTATAAGTCCTAAACTATATACTCACAGTGAGTATCTATTGGTCACACTAATTTAAGTGACAATACTACAGTACTTTCATATGCTACGACAAAGTACTAAAATTGTACTTACTATTCTAAAAGTACTTCCAAAATCTAATTTTGCCATTTCTTTAAATCTGAATAGTGCGACACTATTTTAAATTAGCTAAACTACAAATCCTTATTTCCAGATATTTACAAAAAGAAGGCCGTACATTAAATGTTCTTGGTGCTTAGTCACTAGTGGTCCATAGCATCCGGCTGACTGTTGTCGTGTAGTATAAAGCACCTGATACCATCGAAGTGTGCTTCGTCATTTGTGGTCCTTTTTTAATCGCGTCTGTAAATTCGTTGTCAAAAAACAACCTTTCTTGGCTGATTATACCATACTTTTCGAGATATGCGGTTTGCATTCCGTCGTTCGAGTTCATTAATCTGCTCGTTAATCTCCTAACACGTGCAACTGGTCATCGGCGCTACTCTGTGAAACTTGCAACACAACACCCTTTTCTTGCCGACGCGTGTCCAACTAGCCGTACAGTTCACTCTTTTAGTCTTCTATTATTGTAACACTATTTGAGGTTGTAATGCTTTGTTTGGACTGATCCCAAAGAGTTGAGTTAAGGCTCGAACGACTTTGGTGTTTGGCTTCCAATGGGTTCCTTTGAGGTAAGTATTACAGGTTTTCATTTCTCAAAATATTATAAGTGCTTAATTCCTCCTCACAGCTGTATCATTTCCCAAAATATTCTAAGTGCTTAATTCCTCCTCACAGCTCTATCTACTGAGCAAAGATTTCCAATTTCAACATAAATATGTTGACCACCCTTAAACGTGTTAAGACCTAACTCCCTTTAGTCGAATGCAAAAACAATTGTTGAATTTGCTCCCCTCAACAATAAGTTATTGTTGGCCAAAGATGACATATTTATAGAAAAGGTCTATTAAAGAGATGGGCCTCAAAAAACACTAAGTCCTTAATCTTTCTACTCAGGGCTACCTATTACTAAACCCTATACGAATAAGAAGACTTTACAGCACAAAAAGGTAAACATGCCAAGGTACTGCTTATACGACCATTGTACATCATGGCCTAATTGGTGACGCCAGTCAGCTTGGGAGCCATGGTTTCTCCTCCCATCTTCTCAGCTGTCCAATTAAATCATTCCACGTGGCATCATATGATGGTGTCTCCAAAATTCGCCAAAATTTCATTTTGGTTTGGCGCTTGCAACGATACGCGTCGGATCAATGTATTTAAATGGTTCGATTTATATTAGTGCATTCCTTTGGCTTACGTGTGCTTTTTTGATAGTTTTGATATGTTAAATAGATTAACTGGCGTGTCAATGTTTAAATAGTTATCACACCCCATGCCCATAACGATTCTACTACGATTGGGCGGATAAGCCGTACGATTGTTTGACCAACTTTGATTTTATAGGACCACGATCAAATCCTTGGGAAGTCACTCATCTCTTTGGTAGAAGCAAAATTACTGCCTCCCTCAATCTGTGTTGTGGCTGCTTCAAGGCAACCATGTATGTCTAAGCCTCGGTGATTGTAACAAGTATTAGACTTAGAGCACCGTCTAAAACAAACTACAAGTAAATTTTTTTCAATAAGTTCCGCTATTTTTTTCTTCTGTACAGTTGAGGTTACCACGAGGAGCGGAAGAGAATCACGATGTGATGACGAGGGGCTTTCACTAGCTTGATATGTTTCGTTTGACGTGGCCGCCATTGAAGTATGTGAGAACTAACAAAAGTTCAATAAAAAATGTCACAAAAGTGGACCTCTACTAGTAAAAACTCAGGTTATTCTATATATTTTTATACAATTACATAAAACATGCTTAATAGAGATCTACCAAGATTGTGTAAGAGTAATAGTGCTAAGCTTGACCTTAAATTTGTACAAATATCGAAACGTACAATTCGTAAACTTGGAAAATGAAGACAATATCCACGATAAACGAGCGATGAAAATCTTACACTTTTTATAATCCATATGTCTTTCAACATGTTGGATGGAGTTCCACCATAAACCTTTATAAAAGCTTTGATTGACGATACTTTTTGACACACCTTTTGTTGTCGACTGACTGTCTTTGAATGAATTTTGGGTTTTTAAAGAATATAACTAATGTTATGTATAGGTAGCCATTTGTTGATAAGAGATATGTACCTTTTTCTCACCTAGCGATAATCAATCAATTGGTTCTATATACCAGCAAATAAATTATTGCCATAACTTTTGGATATACCACGATATTACCTATAAATATTGGGCCGAAATTATCGACGATAACTTCGTACTGTGGTGTGGAATTGATTGTGAAAAACTTTCCAAATCCTCCCCCCCCCCTCTTTCCCTCATTCGTCGCAATATCTAAGTACTCATTTTCTACTTTATTTGCGTACCACCTTTTCGTACTATTCGTACGGACTATTCTACGCAACCGATGATTATCGGCAACCATTTTCGTTACGAATCAATATATCAAAACCCTTTACTGGTCAACAACCGACAATATTGGTTATCCGATTTCGGTCTAAAAAAATTACCCAATACACAACACTACATTGCCAATCGTTATTAGCGTTTAGACATTATGGGTGTAAATTATTAATTAGCGTTATTAACGCTAATTTGAGTTTTTAAAGATTTCGAAAAAAAAAATTACTCTAGTTGATCTATAAAGTTGATTTGGGTAGAATGGATTTGCCATCAGGATCTTCCCAATAAAATAGGTAAAAGTACAAAATTTGACAAATCGTACACCATCGTGTCTTTTTCCTCTAATAAATCCAAAACTCTAATTTGGGTTTTTTTTCCATATAATTAATATTCGATCAATATCTTTACACAAAAATAGTTACAATTTCATTCTGCATTTTATTTTAAGCGCAGTTTTATGTACAATCGCGATTATTTTAGTCCATGTTTTTTACTTTTTTGCTTAACAAAGTACCATTTTGTTTAGATTGACACTTCCGTACACAAAAATATGCGCGCGCAAATGAAGCAAATCGGCTCAAGGAAGCCACCGTTGGGGACGCCATAAATTCCGCGGCTTTTCTCTCAGATAAAAATAAGCGCGCGCAAATGAAGCAAAACTGAAAAGTGCAACGAACTACCGGCGAGCGGCGGAATTTACGACGTCACCAACGTCGGCTTCTTTTTAAAGACGTAGTGGACAGATAAAAAATAAACGCACGCAAATAAAGCAACGTCTTTTTTTTTAATGTCCGTGCAATTTTCCGTACAATGTGAGATGTACGAAATTTATGAAATTTACTTAACAAGCGAATATTACATAGTTTTCGGTAAAAAGTCAAAATCCGTACGAGTTGGACATCTATGCCCTTCACCGTTTGGTGACCGATAAATATCTGTATTGGCTTTATCGCGATAAGTTTTTACGCGATACACAACACTACAAAATCAAAGCGAAAACCATAGTTGTCTAATTCGTACGAATTTTGATTTTTTCCCGAAAACTACATAGTATTCGCGTGTTTTGTAAATTTGGTACGTTTCACATTGTATGAAAATTGTATGGAAATTAAAATAAATAAGACGTTGCTTCATTAGCGCGCGCGTATTTTTTTTTTGTCATCTACTCCGTCTTCAGAAGGAAACCGCTGTTGGAGAAGTCGTAAATTCCGCCGCTCGCCGCTAGATCGCTGAACTTTTTAGAGACGCCTTAAATTCCCCGCTCGCCGCTAGAGTAGTTCGCTGAACTTTTTAGAGATGTCGTAAATTCTGCCTCACGCCGCTAGTTTGCTGAACTTTATATGGATGCCGTAAATTCCGCCGCTCGCCGCTACAGTAGTTCGCTGAACTTTTAAGAGACGCCGTAAATTCCGCCGCTCGTCGCTAATTCGTTGAACTTTTAATTTTTTGAGGGTATTGAATATTTTAAAATTTTGAAATTTGAAGGTCAAAATAAGGTACGAATTTGAAATCGTTTGATGCGCACTTTACGTTGTAATCGTTAGTTTAATCCGTGCTTGTTATGCGCATAGGACATCTATGGCGAAAACATGACATGATGTGGCGAAACAAACGAATCGGAATACGGTACTACACTCCGTGAAATCTGCTTGGTTGAAAGCGAGCAAGATCTTGTGCGGCTCTCCCGAGGTTGCGTCGTTGCGCGGCACAATTTCCGGGCTCGAATTCGCGGCGTGGAACGTTTTGAATCATAGTTCAAAAGTAGGTGAAAGTATGTCCATACAATATGCCTATTGTACGCAAAACATACAATATGGCCTTAATACCCATATTGTATTGGTTGCAAAATGAAGACTAATAGTAACAGGGTTGAGTTGCACATCGATCGATAGAGAATTAAAAGTCATGTCTAAATTTTGAAAAACATTCGGACAAATTTTTATTTTTCCGTGATTTTTGAGGTATTTTTTATTTAAACCGTCATATTCGGACAATTGGACTGTGGCTGATCAAAGTAGCGATCTAAGATGATCACATGAAAAGCCCATTACACAACTAACGATAGGACTTACGCCCTCGTTTTTTTTTTTTTCAGGGTTTTTTCTTTCCGGTTTTTTTTTTCCGGGGTTTTTTTTTTTTTCTGGTTTTTTTTCCCGTTCGTACAAGAGTGTGCACAACGCACACACATACAGTATGCCCTCTGCGCGAGTTTTGTGCCAAGTTTTGTGCGCCTACCAAAGGCCTAACATAAAAACGCCTACTTTTGAACTATGTTTTGAATGGATAAGAAGTTTCGGTTTCGAAAGCTCGAACGCTGGAACGGGTTTGCAGCGGACGGCGAGATTCTGTTACGCACCTCATTTGTACAATCACGGAAAAGACAAGCGTCCTTGTGTTTTTGCGGCGGTTACGCAATCATCGTCCAAAACTTAACGTCCAATTTGGTCGAATTGTTTCGAATATCGGTTGGCTAATCCAACGGCTAGATTTGGTTCGCAAATCGTCGTTCAAGATTGCAAACTGGACAGTATGGCTGGACCCCCACATGAAGTTATGAACCGAACCGGGCCAAGTAATAGCTGGCCATGCATCCAATATGCCTTTTTTGTCCTTTATGAAGCTGAAAAGACAAACATGCAAGCTGCCTCTGTACGTCGGCCAACAATTTTCAAAATCGGTCGATCCAAGTCCGTACGTTTCTTGACTTCCCGCATAAGTTGAGTGTACAGTCCTGGGTTGACCTTCTTTGAAAATATTCGACAGTCGTACAGAGAACTTCAGTACACCGTGAATCGCTATTAGCGTAATAAAAAATATAGTGTAATGAAACAATTAGCGTACTTTACGGTAAATTGTGTTTTTTCGGGTACACCATGATACTAATTTATCATGTACTCTAATTTGTAAACTGCTTTGTAAAAAATTTCGGCACATAATATGTCTACACTAAAACATGTAAATGTACGAAATTGCTCAAATCGTACGCCGTCGCGTTTTTTTGACATCTGCGTATGCCGGAAAATATTTACGCAATTATATATTATTATATTTTCTGTACTTTTAAATTTGAAAATGTACGGAGTAGTACAGATCTGATAGTTCGTACACCACACTATTTAAAAGGGCACTAAATTACAGTTATGAACCGCATTGAGCGGGGTACCTCAAATAACGTGCAGAAACATTTAGCGTACTTTATTCTATTTGAGAATTTACCCCAAAAAAAGGGGTACCCCAATTAGCGTCATGTACGCTAATAGCGATTCACGGTGTAGAGAAGCTTGTACGTTTGTCTTTTCTATATGATTTGTTAGTTGTTAAACGTTTAACATGATTTGAACATGATATGAACATCGTTTGTCACGCAATGGATCGTGTGACGTATGAAGTTGCGTTCGCATATCATTTCAAAATGTTAGGGTTTACGTGTATAGAGCTTGTCGTTTGCGGCTTTATCGGCGACTTTAACGCGCCACGTGGATAATAAAAACGGGTAGTAGAGATAAGTGCCACAATGGATGGCCAATGACTGTTTCCTACATCATGAAGAGCTACAGGACAGTACTGCAGTTTGGATCATAGTTTAAAAGTAGGTGACCGTACGCCCATACAATATGCCTATTGTATGCAAAACATACAATATAGCCTTAAGAGCATAGTTGTTCAAATCGCGCGATTTTTTCCTTTTTTGCGATTGAAACGTATAATTCGTGACTTTTGAAAAAATCGAAAAAAAACGTGTACTGTAAACTGAAACTGAAATTTAACGGCAACCTGTAAACTAATTACTGTAACTGTACATTTTTTTTACGGATATGTACGGAATATAACGGGAAATATGCGTCGCACTTATTGGTACTTTCTATTCAGTGAACTGAACAGAAATACCACGGAAGTTGTACGTTATATAATCGAAAATGTACGGACATTTTCGAAAAGAGACGTTGAACGTCACATTATTTCGCGCGTTCAGTTTGAAATTTGTACGGGCGTCTTCTTCAATTTTTTTTGAAAGAAGACGCCATGGAACAGAGACGAAATTGCATAAAATTTTGTCATCGTGGCCTTCGAACCCGAGTACGTCATGCACGGATGCAGACCCTAAGGTGAACGACAGGACTACCATTTGGTAAAGAAATTCCGGTAACAACAGAAATTGTGAAAAAATATCAAAAAGTTTATTATTTTACCATTCATTTAACGCGAAAAACTTGCAAACTGCGTTATATGTAATAGTTTTTTGTTTTTTTATGTACGGAATAGTACGGAAGGAAATTCATTAACGATTTTTTGCGATTTGATCAAAAGGTTCAATGCGTTTGTTACGTATAATTCGTCACGTACGGTACGTTCGCACTAATCGCCGTGAACAACTATGCTTAAGAGTTAAGACCATAGTTGTTCACAGCGTTTAGTGCGAACAATTAAATCGCGACGAATTATACGTAACAAACGCATTGAACCTTTTGAAAAAATCGTAAAAATCGTTAATGAATTTTCGTCCGTACTATTCCGTACATGTAAACAAAAATAAATTTCACATATATCGCAGTTTGTACCATTTTCGTACATTTTCCGTATCTTTTCGTAATAGTCCGTACATTTTTGGTACAATTCCGTACATTTCCGTAAAATTTCTGTTCAGTTTACCGGACAGAAAGTACTACGAAGTGCAACGTATCTTTTCGTCAAATTTCGTACATTTACCGTACAAAACCGTACAGCTATCGTAAAATACCGTACAGTTTCCGTGAATTAGCCGTTCAGTTTACCGGACAGAAAGTACATCGCGTTTTTTTCCGATTTATTCAAAAGTCACGAATTATACGTTTTAATCTGAAAAAAGGAAAAAACCGCGCGATTTGAACAACTATGGTTAAGACCCATATTGTATTGGGCGCAAAATGAAATAAAATAGTAACAGGGTTGAGTTGCACATGGATCGATAGAGAATTAAACGTCATGTCTAAATTTGAAAAAAAAATCGGACAAAAAAATATTTTTCTGTGAGTTTTGAGCGACTTTTTATATAAACCGTCAGATTCGGACGATCTGACGGTCGTTGATGAAAGTAACGATCTAAGAAGATCACATGAAAAGCCCATAACACAACTTACGATAGGACTATCGTCAGATACGGACGATCGGACGGCCGCTGATGAAAGTAGAGATCTAAGAAGATCACATGGAAAGCCCGAAACACAACTTACGCTAAAGGCGGCCTACAAAAGGCCTACCAAAAAACGCCTACTTTTGAACTATGGTTTGGATTCATCATTCAAGTGTTTTTAGGGTTTTTCGAGATTTAAAGTACTACCGTACAGATATTCCGAAGAAATTAGTACGATGGTACATTTATTGGTGGCAATCCGAACAATTTTTAAAGATTATCACTTTCTTTCACAAAGTCCTACATGGTACCATTAAGAAGTACTGCCAGCTAGTGTAACCCGTACAGTTAAACCTGACTTAATATCACCACCATGTGCAACTAAAGACGGAGAAACGTGACGAAAAAAACGACAAAAAAGAGAAGAAAAAATATTACTTCTCGGGGCTAATCAGGACTCGGTAGGTGTCATCCATTCAAAGTCGTCCTAACGATTGGGCAAACCATGACGCTCCATATCTAAATCGTAGGGCCAGAATTAGGGCCACCCAAAAAAAAAAAACGCCAATCCACGGCTTTTTTTTTTTCTCTACCTTAAAATAACCGCTTTCAGACCTGACGGATTCTGGACCTGTCAGATAAAAATGATCAGAACAGAGTCCGAAAAAGACAAAAGAAAAAAACCGACACAACGACAAAAGTACCAAAAATAAAGAAAAGTAAAACCGTAAAAAAAAAAAAAGAAGAAGAAACAAATATTAGGTACCGCCACAAAACGCTCTCCGCTTCCTCCCCGACTCATACGACCTTTTCTTTTTCCCATTTTTTTTTTTAGCAATTTCCCGGGGAAGCGTGACGTGACAGGTGAAAATCCATGGCGGCCATGGCGGCCGTACTGGCGATCTTAATGTCCATGGCGGCCATCTCTCCCTCTTGGGGATACTATTACCAGGAACCAGTGGTTGTCATGGATAGTGGAGACCGTAAGTATTATCCTCTTCCTATCTCTCTCTCTCTCTCTCAACCCGATCCTCTCCTCCCTCTCTCTGCCTCTTCCTTCTTCTTTCTCGATCCCTCTCCTGTTGCTCCCTCGCCTGCTTTATCCGCGGCATCTTGTACCGTTGAAACTATGACTCTCTCTCTCTCTCTCTCTTTCTCTCTCTCTCTTTCTCTCTCTCTCTCGGTTCTTTTCTTACATCCCTCTCTCCACCCTCCTAACTCCTTCCCAACCTCTAACTTCCTCTAACTCCATTCCTCACAACCCACAACTTACCTCCCTCCACACCACTCCCTCTTTCTACTCCCTCTCCACTCTCCCTCACTTTCTCGACCCCTTCCTCTCTCTCAGGGTGATTCCCTTCTTTCTCCCTCCCACCATTTCAGAATCTATTTATCCTCTCCTATCCCTCCACTTCCCTCCATCTCTTTCACCTCTTCCTCTCCCTCTCCCAAACCCTGCTCCACATCCTTCCTCCCTTTCCCTCCATCACCATCACTCCCCTTCCTCCCTCCTTCCCTCCTACCCGCCTTCTCTCCCTGTCCATCCCACCCTCCTTTCCTCCTCTTCTCTCCCTCCCCTTACTCCCTCCAGGCCGATTCACCACCTGAATCCCCCTCATCCTCTCATCTCCCTCCACCCCCTAACTCCTTCAATTGCTCTTGTCTTCCTCTCCTCTTCCTCCACAACCATAACTACATCTTCCCTCCCTACACCCCTTGCATTGCTATCATCCCCTCTTGTATTCCAATATTCTCTATCCTGTGACTGATTCTTCCCCTCTTCTCTCTAAACACAACGAATCTTTGACTAATCCTGTGTTCCCCTCCCTCCCTCCACCTCCTCTCCCGCCTCTCCCCCCACCTTCCTCTCTCACCACATACCGCACCTCCTCTCCCTCCACCACCTCTCTCCCCATCTCCTCTCCTCTCCCCCCATCTCTTCTCTTCCCCCCACATCTTCCCTCCACCCACCTCCTCTTCCCCCACATCCTCTCCTCTCCCTCCACCTCTTATCCTCCCCCCTCGAATATTCTCCTCTCTCTCACCTCCAATCCTCTCCCCATACCTCCTATCCACCCCCCACCTCTTCCCCCCCCACCTCCTCTTCCCCCACATCCTCCTCTCCCTTCACCTCTTCTCCTCTCCCTTCACCTCTTCTCCTCTCCCTTCACCTCTTCTCCTCTCCCCTCACCTCCTTTCCTCTCCACCCTTCCCTTTCTCCTCTCCCCTCACCTCCTTTCCTCTCCACCCTTCCCTTTCTCCTCTCCCCTCACCTCCTCTCCTCTCCACACTTCCCTTTCTCCTCTCCCCCCACCTCCTCTCCTCTCCCCTCCCTCCAGGAGCGGCTCTCGAAGTCATAAGCTCCCGCATGCAAAACTTCCCTCCCATCGCATGCGATTATCCCTTTTCCTGCTCCTACAGGACAGGGAGAGTGACCTACATGTGAGTGAAAGA
>JBBHKE010001950.1:0-47627 GCA_037447655.1 Zygnema cylindricum
GACAATCCTTTTTATCGGTATTAGCTATTTTACTTTAAATATTAGGAGATTGCTCTCTTTAGCCAGTAGGTACACCGTGTATCTCTATTAGTGTTAACACTAGTAGCGATACACGGTGTACTATTCCGCAGGAGTGATCTAAGCCCTGTTGGAGTTTATTTAGGTATATTTCATTTGGGGTATTATCGCTAGTATGTTGTTGCTTTCTGATTGTTGCTTCCTTGAATGTCTTTGATTGGCAAATCATTTGTCTACTACATCTTCTGTCTCCCTTTTAGTCTTTCGCACGTTTCTCGATTTCCCCTGCCTGATTTTCAGTTTTGTCAATTTCGCCTTTGTCATCCTCTTTCTTAGCTCCCATGTACTCGGAAGTTACCATCACAATTTCAGATTAAAACCACTCACGCTAACTATCTTATTTAGCCGGCAATTCTTGTCGTGTCAGTAATATGGTTATCTAATAAAGCATTTACATTGTATCAGAGTCCCGACACTACAGTGCCGAGTCCTAATTTTGGTGTGCAAAAGTTTGACCAACAATCACAAATTAAAGTCACTGTTAGGTTCAATGTTGACAATCGGTCGCCCGGGGATATGGCAATGTTTTGATTCACGTGGTACGATTCAATTTTGCATTGGAGTATCTTTGTTTCGTTTTATGTGCGCTGGCAGCTCTGGACCTGCCGGTACATAGAACATTTATGTATCATGGCAGAGTGTGTTTTTTCTCTTTGGTATTGTCTTGTACGGTTACTATGTTATTTAGAGCGCTGTATGTGTCTTGCTCGCTGTAGTGCGTGCCATTCTGTTTCAGCAGCATATCTTGTTAGGCTCACATCCGCTTGAGGACTTCCGCGCCCTTGTATCTCATGTTAGATTTTAGTTTAAGTGGTCGTTAGTTGTCAGTTGTGAAAGAGTATTTTAGGAGGCGGCAGGATAAGAGTTCGATGTTGAGAAAAAAGGTATTTCAGTAGGAAAAAAATTGAAATGCAGGAGTTAAGGATGAAGTGAGCTAGTAGAGTGAGAGAGAGCTTTGTATGGAGACAACCTTTCGACTCAGTATTACTATCTTTAGCCGATGTCATTATTGTGAGATGTGAGTGCTTGGGATTTGAAAGAATGATTATCATGTAGGCTTCTGCTGTGAGGCTGATTCTCATTGGGAGCATTTCTTTGAACACTTTTGCCATCTTTAACAGACTGCATCTAACTCTCAAGTCATGTGTCGTGATTATTTTCAAGAGCTGTGACCGTTACAATACTGCTAGAGCTCATGGCTCTCGAACTCAAGAGAAATAGACACTGTTTACTACACCGCACACTACCCCCGGCATTACCAGAGATATCAGTCTAACACCATATATTATTTTCCTGACACGCACATGACACTATGTAGCCTACAGAACATAGACTAATGTAATTAATTGGGATGTAGTGTTACGATGTGTTCTTTGTTGAGACAACGTAAAATTACCACAGACTATGATGACTTGTTATTTGCCTATAGTTTGAAAGAAATATGATCAAGCCTGCTTTGCTACTAAGGCAGCATCATTGGCAGAAAGTAAAGTAACTACCAAGTGTGACAAACACCGAGGGAACAACGGACTTCCCTTCGTATTTTCCGGTGATATTTTCCATAGAATGTGAATTTTTGGCAATCAGAACCTCGAACAGCATGCTCTCTTTTCGAATTCGAAAGTCCCAACCAAACGGAAATGTTAAACATGTCTCCAACACAGTTTGCAGTTGATTTCCAATACAATTGTAAAACAGAAAAAGTTCAGCAGCAATGGAGGCGTCCAAGACAACAAACCACTTACAACAGCCATTTTTGGAAAATCTACTTTCACCAGGTTCGAGTAAAGCTCAAGAGGTAATTCTCGAAAATCATGTAGACATCAATCAGACATCCATTCGCTAAGGTGTAAAAACACCATAGTACATCCTTTACAAGCATTCCTTTTGTGATCCAAACATTCTCTTATAAAAGATTATGAAAGGACAGATAAATCCACGGCCATCACATTGTACAATGCCGCACATGATATTTTTCGCTGCTTGGTAATGCCACATGATTTTTTTTCTGCTGCCCGACATTTTACATATTGTCCAGCAACTCCACCTCTAAAATTGCACTCACTCTGTGGGCATCGACCTGATGATATCCGAATCACCTGTAAAATCAGCCAAAAAATAAAGGTTGTCTAAGGACCAATCCTCCATTCAAGGTTTACATAGTGGCTAATCTGGGTGAAGAGTTCAGCAAACGCATTCTTCTACAGCGATACCGCCAAATGTGAAATTCTACAAACCAATAATGCAATGCAAAAGTCAGCATTTACATAGGAATATGTATGCATACATCTGTATACATATGCATGTGGATAGGTATGAATGTTAGGCAGGTATGCATGTGTACATGTATGTATGTAGGCAGGTAGCTACAGAGTGGTATATGTATATATGTCAGTGAATTATATATATACAATGCAAGGGAGATATATAAATATATATATGGACTTTCATGCATGAGTCATCAAGGTACAAAACTTACCAGGGTCTGTGATGCTGATGGCAGAAACCCGGAAGTACTTCCCACAGGCTGTGCCCAAATCAACGTTGTCTGCAAGCAAAAGAAAGAGAAGAATAAAAGAACGGTTAACAAAGATCCTCTACCGTGAATCATATACTTCCTACAACATTAACGAAAAATGTTTCAAACAGAGGTAAAAGTCCAGGGTGCATCAAAAAACATCAAAACAAGACAGAAGATCGCTATATGCATTTACAAGCAGATACTAAGTACATACAAAACCAAGCAAGGATTTCTTGTCAGTTTAAAACTTGAACAAGCAATTAAAGTTTAAAAAAATGAATTTCATAACCCCTCCATTCACGTATCTAACATATGTACCATAGTTCAAAAGTAGGTGAAAGTAGGCCCATACAATATGCCTACTGTATGCAAAACATACAATATGACCTTAAGACCCATATTGTATTCGGACCTATTCGGACCAATTAAAACATTCAGACCAAAAAAAAATATTTACACCGTCAGATTCGGACGATCGGATGGTCGCTGATCAAAGTAGCGATCTAAGACGATCACATGAAAAGCCCATAACACAACTTACGATAAAGGCGCCGACCAAAGGCCTACCATAAAAACGCTTACTTTTGAACTATGATATATACATATATATATACATATTTTTGAAGTTTAGAACTTTAAAAACTGGGAGAAACACTTACTGCCAGTGTAGTGGTGAACACCAGTCTTGGAAAGCATGGCGTAGTACTCAATTTCAGATTTTCGGAGAGGGGGGCAGTTATTGCAGATAATCACAAGCTTTGCTGGGAGAAAATAGAATATATAAAAAAAGAACTTCAGCAAAAGAGAAGGGAAGTGGAGACTTAACTTTTCAAAAATATAACAACTAAAACCAATTCCAAGGCCAAATAAAAGATTTTGGTACAGACAAAAAGGAAAGAGAAAAGAAATGCATGAGTGAACTCAGTGGTGAATACAGCGGTGGCTCATTTCAATATCCTATACAACACTTTGTACAAGCCCAATCCTGTCAGCTATCCCCTATTGTACATAAATTATCCGAAAAACCCTGCCCAATTGCAAAAACAAAAATGTTTGGAAAGTCACTGCTGCTTGCCTTAATTGCTTTACCTTAATATTTGAAGCTTTAAATGTTACAAATGTTACAAATGTTAAAAGTGGAAAAAAAAAAAATTAAGAGAAGAGATGCTCGGGACATAATACACTAGGGTAGTAAAAAACACTTTTCTTATATTTATAACATACAATACACATATAAGTAACAGAACAAGAAACGCAGCAGAGGATAATGAAAACAAAAGAGTGACATCAACAGGGTAACAGTAACATAAGAGTGACATCAGCAGAGGAAGATGACAACATAATAGTGACAACGGCAGAGGATAATAACATACATTTTCCACCTCGGAGGGACTTCAAGACAGTCTTGTAGCCAAGGGTGAACTTCCCACTCTTCATCACCAGGGTGAGTCTGTTGTTGATGCTCTCTTGGGCCTTCTTCTGCAAAACCCTCGAAAAAAGGACAGGAAAAACAGGCGTCAACAAATTAACCTGGAACTGGGAAGGGGGCTGAGTGGCACTTGTTGAAAAGAGAGGAAAACGGCACACAGACAGAGAGAGAGAGAGAGATGGAGAGAGGGGGGGGGAAGAGAGAGGGAGAAAGAGAAAGATAGAGAGGGAGAAAGAAAAAATTCCACAATTTCAAGTTAACGACAATATAACTGATTATATCTTAACAATTTGTGAATACCCAAAATAAAAGTTAAGAAACTTACCGGCTTCCTGGCGTCACCATGGTGACAGACCTTCAATACCTCACGGACCTTCCTGAAATTCCATATAAAAAAGGTGAACAAATTTTAGCAGCATAAAATCCAGCTTAGTGTAAATCATGGAGTCAAAGAGGTTTACCCTGTCAGCTTACTTTTCAAGACTTGACGTACATAACCAATCATAAAAAATAAATAAATGCCATAGTTCTCACTAAAAACGTTGTGGTTCAGTGAAAAAAACTTAAGTAAAGACCTTGAAAAATATTTAGAAAGTAAAAATCTCAAGAAAGTCAAATCCTTAAAAATGAAAATCTTGAAAATATAAAAATCTTGAGACAACAAAAACTTTACGAAAGTAAGAACCTTCAAAAAGGCAGCAAAGGTAAAGGTAGAAGTAAAGTAAGGGAAAAGGAATTGAGGGTTGAGATGGCGGAAATCAAAACCAAAAGTGGAACATTAGGGTACAAAGAGTATGCTATTGCAGCTTAAACGATTATGTGACTTAGAATATAATGTTAGCCTAATGTTGCGTATAATTATGTGACCCGGAATATAATGTAACTTAGAGGAATTTGTGGCTAAGAAAACCGTGGCGCTTAAAATAGTTTGTAGCTCAGAAGGACTGGCCATACTTAGACATAAATTAATATAACACCTGTGTAACGAAAATATCCTTGGCCAAAAAGAATCACAGGCCATAATACTAACGTCTAACAATCCTTTTACGTCTTTTTAAATACTGCGAGTCCTTTTGAATCCTTTGACATCCTTCTAAATGCTTTTGAATCCCTTCCATTCAAACTGAGGTTACAAAAAAGAAACCAAAAGCGTTTCATACTCTATGGAAATCTCAGTTCGAGGGAAAACTTATGCATACCAAATGTTAAAACATGTCAATAGAAAATCCGGCCATGGCGAGAACAAAATTTTCAAAGAAAAATGAAACCAAACTGGCAAAAAAAGAAGTAAAGGAATTCACATGTCTAACACAATACAGTTAGTTAAACCATTATTCTAACCAAAGAAGCAACGTCAGTATGCATTAAAATCCTTCAAATAAAAAGAGTGACTAAAAGTGTAAGGGAGAGTGAAAAGAAAAGTGTAAGGTCAATGGTAGGGAAAAGATTTCAGGAAAGAGAGGAAGATGGGAGGAGAGCTCACCGTGAGAGATTAGGGCGAGAAAGGGAGAAATTTAGGGCAAACAGGGCTCATATGGGGAAGCCTGCTGGGAGGCAGATAAATCGGACGGCCGGCAGAAAGGCATCTTAGGATCGGACGACTTGCAGATTAATATACGGACAAATGTACGGATGCCAAAAGACATCAGGGTTCAGAATTTGAACCCCGAGGTTCTAAGATTGCCGTACAGCTCATTAGTTCAAAAGTTCAAACCTGTAGAAACGCTATATGTAGTTTGGCTTACCTGCATCCGTATTACATATTATAATGTGCGTACAAAACGAGGTGGCTGCATAGAGCGTTTCCACTTTCCAGTCGTTTTCGCACTTTTAGGGTCGCACATCTGGACTGTGGTAAACTGTACTGTACTGTACTGTACCTTACCGCTCGGCGCTCGTGTTTCTCAATTTATTACGGAGCCGTTACGTGCACACCCCAAATGGATACAACAGAAGCGTACAACCTTGTCATTGCTCCCGTTTAACTGGAACTTTCATAATTCTATGTAGCACTAGTCCCGCTTCGGCTCGGTTTCGGTTCAGTTTTGCGCACCAAACCTAACAGTTTAGAGTGTTTAAGACCGCGTTTGTGTTTTCCGAACGCCACGCTTTCGTCTGTGTTTAAATCTGTCACAATCTTTAATCGTTTTTCTTTATTTTTTGACGACTAATGCAAACTTAAGTGTAACATGCATGTCGCTCACGCCACACTTTTAATAGAAAGTTTTCAGCCTGTCTTAATATTTCGTACCACTTTTAAAATTAAAACGGGAATGCAACAAATACACATTCCGTTGTCATTGTATTTTTTTTCGACGCCATTAACTGATTAACATCGCAAATTTGTATTGACTATTATTTTTTCCTCCTAAGACCTCAAAGCGCATAGTAAGCCGTTTGAGTACATGGGAACAAAGGAAGAGCAGTTCAAAAGAATCAACAAACGGAAAGCTAGGAGAACCAAAATTAATGTAAAAAAATAAAATCTCGTGAAAGGAACGAACACATATAAAAGGGCAATCTCACAAAGCACACGAAAAAAGATCAACAATCAAAAAACCAACAACAAAGTAACACCCTTGTAAAAACATTGGGAAGCAAAATTATCGCTTGGCCGGTGATCGACCGAACAATGATACTTTTTTCACTTAGTCCATTAGTGTATTAGATTTGCGTCGATGTTTAATTTGTATAAACAACTGGGAACTCTATGTATCGCTACATATTGCAATCGTATGCACCGAGTGTACTATACCAAGGCCAATACAGTATGAGTTCCATACAGTGCACCGATGCATAGCATTTCCAATTGTTATTTCCGGTATAGTTCACGTACAATACGAATGTATTATAACAATGTATATCGTTTGCACTTGTGTTCACACAAAAGGTGACTTATCGATGGTGTTTTATACATTAACTAGATATTGCTTTGCTACAAGTCGACTTAGTCTGATCGGTTGTGAAATATCATCCGCTATTTTAGAGGTACACCTCTAATCGTTATTAGTGTTAAAAGTTTTTTTCGCCACATAAAGCCTCTTTTCTTCGTGCACACTTGTTGTATTGTCAATTCTTATGGTTGCTATTGGAAAGCAAGATTCTCTCTTTCCTGTTTGGTGGTCTCTTATTGACATTCCGGTAGGTGTGCATGGAGAAAAGAGGTTTCAAGTGGCGAAAAAAACTAACACTAATAACGATGAGCAGTGTAGTAGCTCGTGATCTTCCTTATTGCCATGCGATTAACTCGGGAGTTGACTAACCACGTCCACATTTTATGTGCTTACAAAAAATAAAAAAAGAGATGGCTATGGAATAGATAACCATAAAGCGCATTTCCCTACGCTTCCCTGGTACAATGATTTGTTTTCTTTTCCTTGTCTTGTCTTTTCATTTTTATGTTTGCTTTGCCCTTTTTCTAAAAGGGAAAAGCATTGTAGTCGCCTTTGTTTCTAGTGACAACAAAAATTGACCGTCGATTCTTTTTGTGTAAGATCTTGACCGTTGAGTGTTTTGAGTTAGGATTGGCGTCTCTAGTGACAAAGGAAAGAGAATCCTGGTACAATCCTATTTGTTGTATTTCACGTGGTTGTAGTGGTATGATAAAAGTCCAGACAAAATCGACGTCACGCCAAAATGTCGTTTTATCAATACCGGTTGAGTATCGTATGTTAAATTTTTCGCGTGCAATTCCGTACATCACGCCGAGGTGTCGTTTTGTCAATATCCGTACACGCCAAAATGTCATGTTATCAATACCGGTTAAGTAACGTACAGTATCTTACTTTAAATTTTTGCGCGTGCGATCCCGTCACATCACACCACGTTGTCGTATACTCAATATCCGTACACTATGTTATTTCAGTGTTGGCGTGACGTACAATGTGTCGTGATATCAATACCGGTACAGTAACGTACAGTATCGCACTTTTAATTTTGGCGCATGCGATCTCGTCACATCACGCCACGTTGTCATGTTCTCAATATCCGTACACTACACATCGAATCGTAATTAGCGTAAATAACGCTTATTCGGTCGCCCTAAATTTCGACTCTATCACGTTTAATAGAGTAAATGATTCGAATTTTTTCATTATACTATTTACGGTAAAGTTTAATTAACGTAAAAATTCCTAATATAGGTTCGTTTTAAATAGTGTGGAGTACGGACAACGTCTGACTGTGCAAAATTGTACTTTTATAAGTAAAAAGGTACAAATAATAGTTTAATAGAATCGCGCTCGCATGTGAAATTGCACTAAACAAAAAAAAATCGCATCGAAAAAAACCCGTTCGCATAGCTCTGTCCGTCGACAACATTCTCGCCCGTGTGAACATTTACATGAATTTACATATGACATTTTTATAGTTAAACGACAACAGTATGAGTTGAGACAAATAGTATATATCTATGAGACAAATAGTACTAACGTCATAATGACGTCAAAATATACGGGCTGACGGTTTTCGTATGTCTAAATAATTTAGTGTTCATAATTACAACACGGATAATTATTGCCGACATAAGCTAATATAGAGTACTTAAATAAAGTAGAATAAATTTCTTATGTGAAAAGGTTATATCACAATAATTCGCGTTTATAACTCTAATTGTTTTTTTTTTGTTTTTTTGCTCAAATTTTTTCTTTACTATAATTACGATTCGCGGTGTACCGTAATTTCAATGTTGGCGTCACGTACGATTTTCGTACATGGTACGCACTCTACTATCGCATTGTACATGGTAAAGACCATGACGATGCCAAGTGGATGGTTTAATTCACGTTTCGTTCATGTAGGGGGTTTGATAAAGCGTAAAAGTTTCACATTGATTTGAACGTTCGATCTCAATCTAATGAACGATATGAATGAATGGACTGAATACATCATGTAGTATTAAATATTTTAATGTTAAATCTAGAATACACATTAAACCATTAGCATTATTAAACCATTATTCGTTAAAACAGAATACAAATGGTTTTTGTTTATTTTATATTAACGTGTAGCATGTCTATTTTTCATATTTTTTTTATCAATACATAATATCACAAAAAAAGAAAACAAAAAAAAGACAAACAAAATAAATAACCACAATACAACCTTGATCACATAACAAAAATGCAAGAAACAAATGTAAACATAACAAAGAAAAAAAGAAGAAGAAAAAAAAACATCAAACTTAACTAGGATTATACCAACTTAGGAACAACATCATTATCAGCTCGATGGCTGACTAACACTACAAAAACGTATTTTCTTTTATATTTTTTGATAGTTAGCTTATGTTGATTACTTTAAGTATTTTTTTTTTTTCGATGAAGCACCTTAGTCGAAGACCCAAATTGTTGCATAAACATCATTATCAGCTCATAGGCTGACTAACATTACAATCACTTATTATTTATTAATTTTCGTTGTTTATTATAGTAGATTGATTACTTTGAGTACTTTGTTTTTTTTTCTTTTTTATGATCAACCAACTTAGTCCTAAGACTTAGAAGGTTGCATAAACATCACTATCAGCTCGGAGGCTGACCAACATTAAAAACACTTGTTTTCAATCATAATACTTGTTTATTAGAATACATTGTTACTTTGAATATATAAATATTTTTTTTTCCGATCAACCAACTTAGTCTAAAGACCAAGAAAGTTGTTGAACATCATTATCAGCTCAAAGGCTGACGAACATTACAAACATTGGATTTTTTTTTTTTTTTAAATACAACACAAATACTTTGACAACTTTGATTCGGTGGTACTTGATTACTTTGTTTTTTCTTATATAACCAACATTACAGACATAGGTTTTTTTTTTTTTATATACAATACAAATACTTTGAATACTTTGTTTTGGTGATACTTTGATTACATCATCATCATCATCATCATCATTACATCATTATCATCATCATCGTTAACATCATCATCATCATCGTTAACATCATCACCATCACCATCATCATCATCATCATCATCATCATCATCACATCATTATCACACATCATTATCATCATCGTTAACATCATCATCACCATCATTAACATCATCACCATCACCATCATCATCATCATCATCATCATCACATCATTATCGTCATCATTATCATCATCATTATCATCATCATTACATCATCATGATCATCATCATCATCATGGTTAACATCATCACCATCATCATCATTACATCATCATTATCATCATCATCATCATCATCATTACATCATCATCATCATTATCATTACATCAACATCATCATCATCATCTTCATCATCATCATCTTCATGACCATCATCATCATCATGATCATCATTATCATCGTCATCATCATCGTCATCATCATCGTCATCATCATCGTCATGATCATTATCAACATCATCATCATAATTGCATCATCATCATCATCATCATTACATCATCATCATCATCATTATCAACTACTGCTGTAGTTGTACTGTATACTAATAATAATTATAATAAACATAATGTAATGGTTAGATATAATTGTTATAATATATATATAATATGATAGTTAGTTTCAATTGTTTTAATTACTATAATGTAAAAGTTTATTATACTTGTAATAATTAACATAATATAACGGTTAGATACAACTGTTATAATATGTATAATATAATAGTTAATTTTAACTGTTAAGATAAATATAATGTAAACTGTTATAAAAAATATAATGTAATAGTTAGTTAACACTAATAATTAACACATTATAACAGTTAGATATAAATGTTAAAATATATATAATAAAATAGTTAGTTCTCACTATAAAAATTAACACATTATGATAGTTAGACTATATATAATGTATAACTGGTTAAAACTCTAATAATATAACAGTTAGATTAAACCTGCTATAATATGTGTAGTATAGCAGTTAGATATAATATTATATAATTGTCAACCAATGTCAACCGATGTTTTATATAAAATATATTTATAATAACATTTGTTTTTTCTTAACAAGATAATTTTGAGAGCACAAGAAGACTCAGCCGATGGTAGAGCGCTAAGCTCCACGTTCCGTCAACATTCCTTACAAGAGTTTATTTAATTCGAGATTTTTATATAAATGTTATAAAAAGAACAAAACTGAAAGTAAACAAATAAAACGTGCGGATAATCGGACTGAAAACTGAAACTGTAGATTGATGTACCACAAACATATCCAAAATAAACGGATCCCAACAAAAAAATAACACATCAGAACATACATTGCATCGAAACGAATTGAATATGAAACATTTTGGCAGAGATGGCTGCGCAACAAACCACACTATTTAGATTCGAAGAGGTGAAAGGAAACCATTGTTGGCTTCGTGTTGATAGAAAGAGGGAGAAACTAAGCGTATAAAAACTATTGCGGTATACTACATATCGTTTTATATAAATAAAAAAAACCGTAGAGTATGAATACATATTATACATTGTGTGGATGAAAACACGAATCCGACAAATATTTAGGCACCAATAACATAAATTGAATAAAAAAAGCGATAAAAGAAATGAAAATTGAATAAAATAACAACAATAAAAAGAAAGAGAAAAAAAAACACAAATGCAGAACAGTAAACCAAAAAAAAAAAAAAAATTATCAACAAAAGAAAAAACATGAAGAAAACCATGTTAAAAAAGGGGAACAAGGAAAACCTTTTCTCCGAAGGTTGGCAGGCTTTCCGACGAGCTTTAAGCAACAATTTACATCACCCGCACGCAAGCGAGTTTTGTAGGCGGACAAAGGATTCGATCGGAGCTCAAGAATCAATCACATATCGTAATCAACAGGCTTGTCACCAGGCTCGATCTTATCGGAGAGAGAGGGAGAGGGAGAGGGGCGAGGAGAAGAAGGAGAGGGAGAGAGAGAGAGAGAGGGAGGAAAAGTAATGGGAGGCGGGCGACAAACAACCGAAATGTTGAAAAGACAGTCAGATTATTTATTTCTGCGCCAATGGACGTGACACGGGTCAGGTTTTCTACCGCGTAAGACGCGGTAGCGCGGTTAGAATCGAGGGACATAATATAAACAACGAGAAGAGCAAAAAGACAAAAGCATGTGGGTATTTTTTTTGAAAAAGTTTCTCAATTTTTCACTAGCAGTTTTTGTGGATTCCTCCTTATCTATTCATTTTGTTTTTCTTTCCTAATACTACCGTACAGTACTATACGGTAGAGTACACGTACAGCAAGTCGAGCGGTCGCAAAATAACAGACGCACCTTGGAGCGGCTGTCGCAATCATTCATCTCGGGCACTGAAAAAAATGTTAGATTCATTGTTGAATCGCGCTAATTGACGCTTTAATGAGCCGACCAAAGGGCAAAGCACCGGGTCGCCCGCGGCTATTATTTACAAAACATGTTTACAAGAAATTCGCTAAGATTCTCCAGACTTTTTGGCGAAAACTCCCACCGTCCGATTTTGAATTCTCGACGCAAACGCCCCTTCCATCCAGTACCCGGCGAGTCTCCTCCGACTGTCCTCAAGAGGACACTTTGCGCTTACTAGATGCGTGTATTGGTCCACTTGTATAATTAGAGTCGTCCACGACGGACGTGAAGTTATAAACTTACATGTGGCAAATGGCGTGTACCTTTTGACGTCGAAGCCACCATGTTCGACGACAAAATTTTGTAGAACATCCTGTCACGCCTCCTCTATAAATGTGCACAATCAAGTACAGACAAAAGCTTGTTTGTAGGACATCGTGTCACGCCTCCTTTATAAATGTGCAAAATTAAGTACAGGTAAGGTTCGTTAGTTTTCGTTTTCTCGCCCGTGGTGTGAAAGGTGTGAAACCCTCTTTCACACCTCTATATGCCCCGTGCCTTTCTCACTTTGCAAAATACCGCCCGGGTACCTCGGATTTTTAGGGTCATATGGTTATTGGTTGTGTTTTTTTTTTAATAAAAAAAACATGAATGAGAAAAAAACCCTAAACATATTTATACTTGCGACACGCCGCGCGGCGCGAGGCGTTGTAAAGCGAAGTTGGAGTGAAAAGAGTGAAAGGCGACGTGGACCCTTTCACACGCGACCTCCACGCCTAAAAACGCTCGATTCAGTACAATACATGCCATCTCCTCGGTTTTCGTGTCCGTTGGTACAACGACAAATACAAGAACGTTCAGGTTGTACATTAGCGTCACGCTACTAGATATTTTAATCAGCGTCTGCCTGTACAGATACGCAGTCGAGATTTTGTACTTTTCGAAACTTTCAATATTCTTGGCCGGCTCAACAGGATCCTACGTGGTACCAATCGAAATCCAACACTTAAGCAATTTTTGCTTTACTGCCACAACCTGATGGAAAAGTGTTACAAATTTTACTGCCGGTAAACATGACCGTACAATTATTGGGAATGCCTGATGGAAGGTTACCCTCAGGGTGAACTTCCATTAGAGGAAAAGTGGGGTTGTTTACTGGATGTCGTACGATTTCGTACAGATTCCTACCATTTTTTTTTTGTCAAACGAAACATGACGAAACATGTCTACTGGATGGCTCCAATATTATAGGCGTAAGTATCGACCGTTGGATTTTTCACTTTTAGATTCGCGAAGCAATCGCGCACATCGTTCAGTGTGAAGAGACTCTCCTCGGCGAGGAGAGTTTCTTCAGACTTGTCGCGTACCATTGGTACACGTGAAAAGTAAAAAAAAATCCATCGCGAGCATGCAATGAGAATCGAACACGTCGTACACGCCATGTGCCTTCCGCCACGGTGTATGAAGGTCGAACGAAATATTTTCCCACGCTCCTTCTGACATCCGCTGACCTTAAAATTTTGCGGCGCCTATTTGACATTCCGATTCAAAATTTTGATTTTCAATTTCAAAATTAAAATCTGGTCGCAAAATTTTCGTAGGAATCATTAACTACCTCCGCCTGTACAAATATTATGTACAGATTTTCAGCTTGAAAAATATTTATAGATTTTAAGAATCTGAAAATTAGCTATTTCTAGATTTTAAGAATCTGAAAATTAGCCTATGTGGCGCCAATCATAATTGAGAAACGATGTCTACTGGCACGACATAATGGAAGGCGTGCCAGTAAACACTAGAAATAGACATATCTGCATGTTTACTGGGACCGCCTAATGGAGAACAGGCTTCATTCCATAGTTCAAAAGTTGGTGACCGTACGCCCATACAATATGCCTATTGTATGCAAAACATACAATATGGCCTTAAGACCCATATTGTATTGGCCGCAAAATGAAATAAAATAGTAACAGGGTTGAGTTGCACATGGATCGATAGAGAATTAAACGTCATGTCTAAATTTGAAAAAAAAATCGGACAAAAAAATATTTTTCTGTTAGTTTTGAGCGACTTTTAATTTAAACCGTCAGATTCGGATGATCTGACGGTCGTTGATGAAAGTAACAATCTAAGAAGATCACATGAAAAGCCCATAACACAACTTATGATAGGACTATCGTCAGATTCGGATGATCGGACGGTCGCTGATGTAAGTAGCGATTTAAGAAGATCACATGGAAAGCTCGTAACACAACTTACGCTAGAGGCGGCATACAAAAGGCCTACCAAAAAACGCCTACTTTTGAACTATGATTCATTCTGAGAAAATGAAAGGGTGTACAATAAAAGGTTGAGGTGGCTTCTAGAGATTCGATTTCAAAAACATCACAAAATGCTTCGCTGCCCGTACACACGAGCGAAAGTTAATGTCCAGGTGTACACACGTGAGAACAATATGACTGTGCATTTTCTCCTGTACGAATTGACTCGTCATGAGAGTCTACGGCCCTGCCACACGCGTGAAAGCTAGGTGGAAAGGCATTGCTATTCCACACGTGTTCAAGATACAAACGAATCTCAATGGTGCAATTTCAATGGATCCGATGTTTCCGGGAAAAGTAAAATGTCTTTCAACGTTTCTCAACGTTCCTGGAGGAGTGGGGGCAAAATTTTGACAAAATCAATAGTATTTTCCGGCTCACTGTCGTTTCGCTGTCGCCGTACGATATAGGTTTCTTCACTCGTGCGAAGCTCTCGCACGCGTGAACGACGCTTTTAATGCTCATGCGACCGCCCTAAAAGTTAAAACATTTTTTAATATTATATGCAATCTAGGTATACGAATTAATACAAAATCATTAAAATGAAAAAGCTCATGAGATATTTTTTTCGTTTTATTCTTCATCCGTAGTTACGACATTCCCGAAATTAATAGTGTTAAATTTTCTAAATACAAGAGTGTATGTCTGATACTGCACGCTTGAATGCGGCAATCTTGGACCGTTGGTTTGATTTAATAAACTTTGTTTATTTGTTTGTTCTTTTAACCATCCACCTAAAACAAAAAAGTGACGTTAAATATTTTTGTTTGGGAGCAAAGGTGCTCGCTGGTCCGTTAACGTTTTGCGCTAAGGACTCTCATTACTCATTACAATAAAACATTTCCCCAAAAAGCCTATGTCACGCTAAATGTACACTTGTGACATATCGCGACAGGCACCTGGCGGCGACGTGATTCTCTGTAGGATATTCTCGTATCACTTGCTTCTGGCAAAGGCCATACCGGTCCAATAGGTATGACACTTGGAGCGTACAGACGCCAAGGATGCAGCAAATCCACTTTACAATGTTATTTAGAATCAAATTAATAATGAACGAAAATGATTTTCTAAATGTACTAGTTCTCATTATTCTATGATTTCTAGCAGAGTGGAAGAGAATCTTTGCAGTGCCACCCGTGAGACCAAAGCGGCTCCGGGCGGCTCGTGCGGCGCCCTACTTTTCCATTACTCCTGGACGCCGGAACGCTTTTCGGGATATTTTAGCCAGCCTTACAGAATCTCTTGTCACATGTAACACAGTAAAGTAGTTGAGTCAAGACCCAAATAATATTATTACAATTTAGAAACCGTATATTCATACTTCCTTAACAGCCGTAATTTAGTCTTTAAATGTACTGATACTAAATAATATAAAAACTGGACTGTGTCTTGTTTTACATGTCATCTACGGAACTAAATCTCACGCTACGCCAAATTACGAGTATCGTGTTTGACTCCAGCTAAAGAAGTACAGTCAAACTGGGTTCAGAGTGTTGTAACTACATAGCTAAAACCACAGAACATCATTAGGCGTCGTTTTTGGACGTCCCCACAACAGCTTATGTGTCCGCACATAGAACATCGTGCCTAAAAGGAGCTTCTGGAAGCTGTCCTGATTTTCCTACTTCGATTGCTTTGTTGATTGCTTTGTCAGAGTGCTGAAAAAGTGGAATCTTTTCAAACTTTTTATTTTTCACAGCCCTTTGGTAATACTTGGAAACTTGCAAGTAGGCTGGCATTAAGCACATGAAACAGAAGAAAATAGCCAAATAAAAACATTCACAATCAATTTTTATTTTTTCCGATTTTCAAACACGTCGTCAAATGATTTCCTCTGTCTGTAAATTTGTTTCAAAACACTAATATCTACTAGGCTAGAATAAACTTAGGCATAAAAACCTCTCCCTCTCCCTCTCCCTTTCCCTGTCCTTCCCTCTCTCGCTCCTCGTTCGGCCAGCCTCTGTATCTCCTGCCGTTATGTGCTCTTTTCCTTCACCTGCTATAGATCATTTGGTCGATTACCAGAAACGTTCTTCAGAAAATCGAATACCTTCATCTAAAAAAGGCTCTATTTTAGATTCTCCAACTATGCCGAGAACCTCGCGGCCTCCAATGCGAACAGCAAATAGCAACGAGATAGATCAACGGGCCAAATATTCTGGATTTCAAAATAGGAACAAGAATGTAAACTCTCCTCTTGTGAAGGAAAACTTTTCAAATGAAGATATGGAGGTTAGTCGTGCTGCAAATGGCCGTTATCAATTTTCAGGAACCAGTAATTATAATAATCATCAATCAGCCGAACGAATGAATGGAGGTTTTATGAATTCAACCAATCCTTCCTCGGGCTTTTCTATGAACGAAGATTTTGGACAATCTCCTCCTCCATCATCCTCTAACGGGCAAACTGCATATGACGAGTTTTTCGATGCCGCTGAAGATGATTTAAGTGGTGAGAGTTATATATTTGCAAAAAAAAGGTTTTGCTCGTGAAAAGAAGTGTGTTAATGTGTCCGGAAGTGAAATCTTTTGTCTCTCCCTGTTTCTCTCTCTTCTTCTTCTACTATGTGTTTGTAGCTGTGACGATACAATGTGAAATATGTTTTTTTCTTCTAATTATTTCTGTTTCGCAGTTTGAAATTCTTACCTTTTTTCTCTTTGTAGTCAGCACTTTGAGTGGATGACCTTATTTCCATATCTTCCATACATCCGGTGTTTCATATTGTTTGCTGATTGTATTCACTGAAGAGCAATTCTTCCAAGTCTGCCTGAAATCTGATACCTTTTTCTACCACCAGCTCTCTGCTTATCAGTATGCACTCACTCCGGATTGGATCTTTAATCCAAAATGGTTTTAATAGGTTGTAGTTGAGTATACCGTGTACTGCGTCCTATTTTCATTGAAAGATCATTCCATCGCAACCGTTGGAAGATTAATAATCACTCAGGAGTGCATGGAGAAAGAAGAGTACAAAGGTTGAAAACAACCAGTAATGCTAATAGCAACACAGTGTAATGCAGTAGGCAGCCATTTTGTCGGCATTCGGTTTTAATGAGTGTATGAAGTTTTAATGAATGAAACAGTTCATGACGTTAATAAGCTAATCTGAACAGAGAGCAAGCATGAAAGCCTCTGTATCTATGTTTCTCGCTTTCGTATATGGGATTAAACAGTTTTTTTCAGTCAACTCGTGATGTTCTTGTTTCAAGGTTCTGAAACTAATCAGGTACAATTGTTCAGAAACAGCAAATGATGCATGACTATATATGTCTCGCTTGGTTTTTAAGAATCGTTTTCTTCTGCTATCATCAGTACAGACTTATGATGTGCATCGGTTTGGATTCACAACAGCGGTGAATTGTACCGCTGCAAACAATTCTGCAAAGCCGTAAACTCACAGTATATCTGATTGTTTCGCTTATGTCCATCGAATGCACAGAATGTGCAATTCATACTTCGGTGTTGTAATTGGCTCGTTTACAGAATGCGTGAGCGACGACGAATCAGCCAAATCACAAGTATTTGGAAGGAGCCCTTCATCTCGTGGCAGTTTTCGTGACGTCGCATCTCGTTTACATGATGAAATTGTTCGGAGAGTGGCTGCTGAAGAAGCTTTAACAACAGAGAAGCAGAAGAGAATAGAGCTACTTGGCTTCTTAAATTCTATAGGAGCATCGATTCCTGCTGCCTTCATTGCATCTGAGCAGAATGGTGTGCATGAGGGGGAAAGAAAGGGGAGTAGAGGGAGTGTTACAGGTGTAGATGCTGCAGCTGGAACAAGTGGATCGGTAGAGGAAGGGACAGAGCAAAAAGAGAAAGTTGAGGTACAAGAGGGAACAGTTAGTAATGAAGGTGAAGAAGCTCAGGAAGTGATAGTGGCGAGGCTGGTATCTACTGCCATAGCGAAAGGTGTTGCGGCAGCAGCAGCTAAAGAGGAGCTCGAGAGGGTTTTAGCTCGAAAAGAGAAAGAGATGTCGAGATTAAGGGATAAAATGCAGTTCTGGGAGCGTATGAATGAAGAGCTTTCAAATCAGACACAGGAGAATGTTGGTGAGTTTTTGTCACCTTATCTGTTATGTATTAGCTCATTGGGTTTAGTTTGTACAATTTACGCACTTTGTCAGGATGGAATATCCATGTCGAGATCCATGTCTATACTAAAGGTCTCTGAAGAGCCATAATGTTGGGTAGGATAGTTGACTTGCTTGGGAATTTTGGCAAAGGAGGGAGCTGCCTTTCATGGATTCTGCATAGTGCAGGAATGCTGAAGGACCTGTTTGTCAGACCCATTGACCCATTGATTTGGTTTGAACTGAAAGGGATCTGGACTTGCCATGAAAGAATGCACTTGATTATTGACTTTTTTTCTGAGAAATTGTTATTCTCAAATGCTGTACATATGCAGGTCCCGCGAATCATTACTGGCATTGTCATTATTCTAGTTTCTAACTAAGAGATTTTTGTTTTTTCACATGTTTTGTACAGAGTTGCAAAGAATGAGACGGAGACGGAGGCAACGAATTCAAAAAGTTATTTTGGCTGGTCTTGGCGTTGTTTTAGGAGTTGCTTGTTCAGCAGCCATGGCTTATGCCTTCTCCACTCTTGAAAGTGGAACTTCGAGTGGGAGTGGGAGTGGGAGTGGGAGTGTGACGGCATTGGAAGGAGGAGAAGTAGAGGTTCAAAGTGAAGGTGTGACGGTAGTGGTTTCTCCTTCGGACAACACCGTAATCGATCAGCATGAATAGGCCAGAGAGTCGGGTGCAAAGTTTGAGAGGAACTCTCTGGTGGGAAGTTTTGGCATGAACTTTTTTTGGAACTGAAAAATGGAGCTTTGTTTGCATCAAGAAAAAGGACAGTGGGTAAGAAAGTTGGGTAAAAAAGATGGGGATATCTTGATGGTGAGGGAAAGTGCATAGCTCTAGGTAACGATGTAGATTATCGCTTGTGTATGAAGAAAGCCACAGCTTCAAATTTAGCTATATTTGGCGTTGTAAACTGTTTGAATTGAGCTGTTGTGGCTCCATAACGTGGTTGGTTTCTTTGGTCTATTTCGCGGATTCAGGGTGAAGAGGAAAAGGAAAATATATTTAAATTGAAGATGATCTTAGCTCGGTAAGGTGGCAATTTTATGGAATCTGAGCATTCAACATCTTTTAGGTTCTATTCGGTAAAATTGGTAGTCTGGCAATTCCTGAAAACTAGTGATTTTTGTTTACTATCCCTAATTGGGTGAAGCCTTGTCTGTGGCACTTAAAACTGTTTTGTTAAGTAGTTCCTTAGACACGCCAATCATTTGTTATGTCTATCGTTTATATTAAGAAGACAGACCTTGCAGAGACTTTGGAACTTCAATATAGTTTCACGAATTCAGCCCTGTTGTGTCCTTTTTTGGCAATAAAGTAGCCATCTGGTTGTAGGAATGGTCCACTTTGTTTGATGAAACATGTATTAGTGTGGTTGTAATCATTACATTGATATTAAAAGGTGAGAAGTTGTTCACTATTTAGGTGATGAAGTTATGTATTGTAAAAGGTAGAAGTATTGAAATCTGCTCTGGTGGTACTCTCATTGGCTTTTGCATTGTGATAGGATACGTCTTTCACGACTGGGACAGATGGATGTTCAGACAGTATACAGATATCTATGCACAGTTTAACAATTTTGTGATGTTCAAACAATGTACAACTCTCCATGCTCAGTTTAACAATTCCAACAGATTTTGTTGGAAAGTCAAAGGCTCTGAAGATATGTGAAAGTGGCTAACGGTAATCTGAGTGTGTCTGTGTCACTTATAAAGCTCCTCAGCCAACTTCTGTCTGAAGATCTGTGCACTGCATCTATGTCAAGTAGACAAATCTTTGTCCCAATGAGACTTAAGACTTTGGTTGAAATGCGGGTGACAATACCACTTGTAGGATTATCAATATCTACATGTTAATTTGTATACAAATTTGCAATTTTTTCAATCAATTCCCCTCAACATCTATCAAACCGCAGCCACTCATGGAAAAATTTGCTTTCCACTGTTTCCATGATGAGATAAAATTTGAGTTAAGTGATGAGATAAAATCTGAAATTAACTCAATCACAGTCCCTGAAAACAAAACTGAAGCACCAAAAAAACACAATAAAAATTATTGAATTTTCAATGACCAACTCTCCCCGATTAAATATTGGGATTCTGCTCAGACTAACATGGAAAGTTGAGCTAAAAAAGTGATAGTGTCGATAACCTGTCAGTTGTTAAAGACACCACCTAAATATGATAAAATCGACCAAAAAAATAATGATAAAATCGACAAAAAAATAATGCTAAAACCCTACACCGTATGTAACAAAAAATCTCATCAATAATAAAAACTCGAAGACGGAAAAAGAATCCTTTCTACTGAACTCAAAAAAAGTCAAAATTGTGGGGCTAATCCTTTTCTGAGCACCAGCATCCTATGTGAAGGGAAGAAAACTACTTTTGATCAAAAAAAAATTCTTTCTTTTTCTGCTACCTTTACTTTTTTTTTTATTATCTCGAGGTTGTGCTCAAAACTTTTCTGACTCCCAAAACCAAAACAATTACGTTTGTAAACTAATAACAATCTTATCTGGTTACAAAAAAGGACATTGTCGTAAAAGCATTTACTGTTGAAATAAAACCATAAATAAAATACATTTTAACCCTTCTTCACCTCCAAAAGCTCGATATTAAGTTCGAAGGTTGCCCCGGGCTACAAGAAAAAGAACAAAAACAACAAAAAAACAAAACACAATTGTACCCATTTAATTAGTGAAGTTATTGAAAGCGATAAATCTGACGGAAAAATGGCATCTTTATAAAGTTTCTGAGTAGAGAGTATCAAATCAACTTGAACATAAAAACAGTCCTTTAACCGAATAAAGTATCAATTTCTGGAAAAAAAACAGTCTTTCCAATTCCAAACCCAGCAAGTCCAGATTAAAAAAACATGCAAAAAAATGTGACTAGTGTCACAAATAAGAGTGTATATGACCATGCTCGCCTCGACAATCCAATCCACAATAAGAACAATATATAAGAAAAATATGAAAAGAAGATTAAATATTTTGCTACCGAAATCCATACTGATTGTTAACTTGCATTCAATATATATAGAATCTTAATTCATTCTAAAGAGACATCACAGGTAAAAATGGGAAAGAAAAAAAAACATACAGGAATTTCCGCAAAGCCTCTATCTCCATATCCCTCCTCCGGAGTCACCACCACAGTTCGCTGTACATCCCCAAATTTCCTCTCAATTAATATTAAAAACATACGAGGAATTAAAATGTTCAACAAGTATTAAACACATTCAAGGAGGTTAATAATACGTATCTGTTTTCCATTGGACCACCGTACTAAAGTTGCGAAGTCAGACAAATAATGTATTAACCAGTCATATAATAAACTTGAAAAAACAATAGAACTGGATCAAAAGGAGCTCAGATATGATATTAGTGTTAACCATTAAGCATTATTCGGGCAGTTAAAAAAGTTTGACTTCATGTTCATGAGTCGGATTTTCTTTTCGAGGCAAGCAATCGAAAGGTAACGGTCTTAACTTTCATTTGCTCCATAGAAAAAAAGAAAAAAAACCAACCAACGGTTCAAAATAAAGTAAAAAGATGTTTTAGTGCCCGAAAAATATTTACGACTAATAGCGATGGACACTGTACCCATATAGAATTTCACATTTAAACTTTATTTTTTTTGCTTTCCTAACAAAAGAAGACACAAGTCCAAACCACCACCGAACCAAGAAATTGCAAGGCAAATGAAAAGAAAAAAAAATGCCCATTTTTACGCGGAAACAAATCACTATTAAATTATAAACTTATAATGACGAGGACAAGTTTGACTACCACCATCTAGATTTGACACACATTTCTAAAAAACACAAATCAAGTCCCAAAAAATCACCACAAGTTCAAGTAACAAGAGATTGACGTAAGCGATTATACTTTGAGATAAACAACACCCATGGTGCCCGATCAGTTAAAAAAAAATACATTAATATATATATATATATATATATATATATTATACGCAAAACTTCAAAAACCAGTAAAGATGCTAAAATCGTTAATGAACCATGATGGAATATAATCCCAACACTATTTGGGAAACCTAAGTCAAGATAAGCCGGGGACCTCGACTCCTATAATGTGAATATGAATGTTATGGATTTCAACAGCAATCCAAATGTACGAAAACAAGTGGAAACGCTAAAATTGGTGACCCCATACTATACACGTATTTTATGGCTTTCTCGAGCACAATACATGTATAGTATGCGTATATGGACTATAGCATATGTATACAGACTATAGTATATGCATATAAACTGTAGTATATGTGTATAGATTATATAATATGTATATATTATACAGTACATATCGCATATAGTATATTTGGGGAAACCACATTAGTAGTAACCCCGGATACTGAAATCATGAATGGTGGAATGGAATCAGAGAGGGAATGGAGGGGGGAGAGAGGGAGAGAGGGAGAGAGGGAGGACGGGAGAGTGAAGAGCGGGGAGAGGGAAGAGAGAGGGAGAGCGGGAGAGGGGTAGGGAGAGGAAAAAAAAAGCAAAAAAAAGCTTAGCATTAACAACGCTATTTTGTGTCACGAGGGCAAAAGAAACGGAGACCAAAAAACTGGGACCGTAAAAAACCGGGACCATATATAACCGGGCCGTATCGAACAGGGACGGTATAACTGAAACTAATAGCGACCCACAGTTCAGTAATAGTTCCTTACCTTTCCCCCTACATGCATGCCCTCTGTTATAGTATAAAGAGCCCTTGGAGGCTTGGGAGCTGCCTGGGCAGAGAACAGTCCGTTGGCAGTATCTGTCACATCACGCTTCCTTTCTGACCCTGGTTTCGAACCCACAACAAAGTCGTATGCCTGAAAATCCAAAGCCAAACCAGATAAGGAAGAGACATAAGACCATTTTTTCGTCTTAAGACTTTTTATATTTGATGATTGAAAGTGACAATAAGGTAAGCTGAAATGAACAAGGTAACCAGATAAGAAAGGGTCATAAGACTGTTTTTTCGTGGTAAGTTTTTTATATTCGATGATTACAAATGAAGACAAGGTAACCAGAAAGGAATAAGGTGACCAGATAAGAAAGGGACATAATATTACTTTTTCCTGGTAATTCTTTTATATTCGATGATTACAAATAAAGGTAAGGTAACCAGAATTGAATAAGGTGACCAGATAAGAAAGGGACATAATATTATCATTTTTTGGCAACCCTTCTATGATCAATAACCAAAATGGAGGAACCGACCTACAGTACGTAAAGTGAATCGGTTGCAGTTGCTTTACTTCTGAGTGAGTTTTGGAAAAAGAAAAGAAAAGAAAAAGTTGACTTTGTCAGTTTTGAAAGGTGCTACACCGCCCGTCTCTATTAGAGTTGGTAAATTATGAGCGTTAACACTTTATTAAAATTATTGCTTACACTAAATCATGTTTTGACACATGGCTCATTATGGGCCACTTAACTAAATAGTGTCATCAACACTGATTTATGATTTTGAGTCAAACAAAGAAACACTCAAATGAGAGTGATTAACTCCAATAGTGAAGGGCAGTGTAGAAAAGCTTTACTGAGTGTTGACATCCTATGGTTAATTCATCTCCTTATTACTACCTTTTGATATACAAGTCGGTAAAACACATAGACTAAACATTTTAAAGGGATACTATTGGCTATATTGAGCCGGACAGCCTACAGTATATTCTATACAGATACAGAAAAAGACGAACAAAAGAGAGAGTCATATCAGATTACCTGAGCAATGACCCGATTCCCTCCAAGTAGTTTTGACTCTCTACTGGAAACCACTGTCAAAGATTTGTAAACACAATCGAAATGAACCTGCAATAAAAATGGAAAAAGAAAGAAATAAACAGAAAAACAATAAGCCACTCTTCCCTCCCTTCCAAGAAAAGAGTTAAAAGTTACCTGGACAACCCTACACCATGAGTCACTATTAGTGTTTATAACAATAATTCAATGTCATTTCTTTTTTGCCCGCTAACCACAAAATAGCGTTAATAATACTAATTCTTTTCTTAACGATAATTCTTTAGACAGTTCAAAACCAACCACGTCATACGAAACTAAATTAGAATTAAAAATGATAAAATAAACCCCACGATAACAATCTCTTTTCTCTAATAGATTCAATCGAGCTTCATATACCCCAAAACATGCCTAGGTAGATATTTACATACATTCCTTTTCCCGAAAAATTACTGTACCATCATAAACTGGAAAACAAAAATCAGTGTGAACTGAAGTACACTGTGAATCGCTTTTTAGCGGTGATCAACAATCAGCATAAGGATTGTATTAGTGTTGATAAACAATTAGTATGAGAATTGTTTTACTATTAATAAAAAAATAGTATGAGGATTGTTTTAGTGTTAATAAACAATTAGTATGAGGATTGTTTTAGTGTTAATAAACAATTTGTATGAGGATTGTTTTAGTGTCAATAATTGTATTTCTAGTCCAGATTCTGTGGACAATTCTGAACGGCAAAAAGAACTAGGGCTAAGACGAAACCAATTAGTATCAACAACTTTCTATTGTGTTTAGAAGCCAAAAACAGCTTAATAACATTGACAAGTAAAACCTCAAGACATCATTTCTACAAAAAAAATCACTAAGTGAAATAATAACATAATAAGTGAAACTTTGAGATTTTGAATTGGAAATGTAGAGAAAACCAAACTTTTAAACCTGATATCCTTGTCATGATGGGAAAATGATACCGTTGACTAATGAGCTTGTATTCAAAAATACATTAGAAAAACAAAATGCTTTACTCTGAAATGTTCTGATGGGAAAGAAAAAAAAAAGTAACAAACTTTTTGCACTCCAAGTATATTCAGAATATAGAAATTATTGTTGTGTGAAAACATAAACATAAACGCAAACATAAACGCAAACATAAATATAAACGTAAACACAGACATAAATATGAACATAAAAATAAACATAAACATTAAGGAGGCAGCAAGGAATACATACAGAAACTAGACTTCCTTTTTCTGCCACTTCTCCTTTTCCATCCAAATAATCGTAGTATTTCAGACCATCTTCTGCAAAGCCAAAGGGGAAACATGAGTTAACATATAAATAAACAACAGCCATAACAAAAATACATTTTTTGTTTAGGCATTCAGAAGTCCTTTTTCTCATCACAAATTTTTCCGATATTTAATCTCGATATCAGGATCAAAAGGTGAGACCAGTACCTTTTGATTGCTCCCATAAAAAATTAAAACACGGTTGAAAATGAAGTAAAAGACGTTGAAGTGCATCAAAAATTTCTAACACTAATAGCGATGATAAACACAAGGTGATTAACAAACAACCATAACAAAACAATGGTGTTTATACCAGTGTTGCTAAGACTGTTTACGAAATAATGTTTATATAATACTGTGGTTTCTAAAGCAAGTCTAATTATGTTGGAAAATTTTAAATGCAATTGTGCAACTACAACTTTCCGAAATCAAGTAGGTCCCATGCTAACTTGTATTGGACTACACATATCACCCTCGGTCATAACAAAAAACTACAGTGTGTATTGTTATTAGCACCATTTTTTTTTCTCTATTTTAACCAGCTATTTTCTGTGCATATGTCTCCGATTTATGTGTCCAGTTTCAGTTTTGAAACCGCCAAACAAAAGGTAATATCCTTAACTTTTCATGGAAGCCGTCAAATTAATAATCCAACAAGTGTGCATGGAGAAATAATGATTAACGTGGCAAGAAAAACGTTGACGATAATAGTGATACGCGGTGTATTAAAACAGACACATATCATGAGTTTACATTACAGTGTGGATGAAAGTTGACATAAAAGATGACTGGCTCATCTGTGCATTAATAAATTAGAAGCTGCTTCTAAACGGTAAAGACAAACATTTAACAATTTAAATAGTTATCCAAATTAAAATCCTAATACTGTTGTCCTGACTGGTATCTTAAACTGATATTTTAGCTAATTTGAAAAATTAAAGAGTACATAAACCGACAAAATAATGCTCCATCATTACAAAAAAACAGAAAATAGAATAAACAAAAACTATGTGAATCGTTCCCATGCCACGGACAAGAAAATATAAAAATGTATATCATATAAGTGTAAAAATGTACCATTTAAAAATGAAAACTAAATGTGAGGCAAGACATTCAGAAGCGTCCAAAATAAATGCTTTTCTTCACAGGTTTCAAAAAAGGATTCAAAAAATTATTTTATCTTTTTTTTGATTTCACACAAATAAAATGAATGAAATGTTTACCAATGTTGTTATTTTTGATACAATATAGACAAATAATTTGGCATTGCAAATGATATCTCCACACTTATTGTGAGGGAGAGAGAGAGGGAGAGGGAGAGGGGAAAACTACCTCCTGTTTTGTAATCCTCTTCAGGAATATTCTTTTGTTTCCTCTTCTCCCTCGCCGAAGCTTCCTCTCCTATGGCTGAAAAAGAAATGGCAGTCAAAAGAGAAAGAAAAGCTCTTCTGTCAACTCCTTTCGAATCCGATTCAAATTTTAAATTTGTTTCGGATTTTGAAACTAATTCTGTCGTCGAATGACAATCATATTGACATTTTGGTGAAGTTATTTCCCCTTTACAACAAATACTGACGCTAACGCACTTTGTCTTCCCTAGAAAAAGACTAGTTTGCCTGCTATAATCAATACCGTACAGTTTGTCAGTTCCGTACAGTTTACTGAGACGTGTATTTGCTGGAAGCAGGTTGACTGCAGTGGAAGCCATAGAAGGAGGAAGCAAAAACTCCGAGCAAGAAACTTATTGATGTCACATTTGCAGGAGAAGCTCTACAGTACAGTGCACCCCGAATCGCTATTAGTGTTAATACTTCTTTTGCCACTAAAGACATCATTTTCCCGTACACACATGTCGGATTGGGGATCTGACGGTTGCGATTGAAAGGTAAGATTCGCAGCTTCCAATTGACGGTATCGAATTGAAAATCGGACAATTGTGTACGGAGATTATATGTTTTAAATGGCGGAAAAAAATTTAACGCTAATAGCGATACACGGTGTAGTATGAGAAAGAGAAAATGGAAGTTCATAAGGGACAAAATATATGTCCACGGAAACTAAATACGCCTAGGTGGAGATTACGCCACCGAGGCACATCCTTTCTGGCACCGTCGAACTAAGTCAGCAACCCGTACTAGGGTACTCTTTTAAACCTTTTACTAGATCCCGTTCAACACATAATTAGATAATTACGCTGCTGTAGTTTCATGCGACTGGGATTTTGTTCTAGAATTTTAAGGGGCGTCTCCATGAGTAAATTTTGCACTAAAATTTGGCTTCTAGGGATGAAATTAAAGGCGTTGGAGGAAAAATCTTTTGGCGAAGGAAGAATGCAAGTCGCCAGATTCAAGTGCGAAGGCATTTCGCCCCGAGGCATTTACTAGAAATCTGTCTTTTAGCCATGGATGTTTCATTCGTTAAAATTTCGAAAATTTTACGATTATGCTTTATTTTTTGGAATTTTTTAACTTTTCGTAAATTTCGTATAGTTTCGTGTACAGACAGATTGTACTAAATGTATTTGTACGGACGTATGGAAAGTACGGGTGTAAATTGTAAAGACAGGCGGTATGTACGAATTTTATTAATAAAATATCGTTACTTCATTTCCGCGGTCTAATTTGAATTGGATTTCGACTTCTGGACCTTTCGTCCTTACCATGACCTCGGGAAGACGCGAAGCCAACATTGTGGCCGCCATTGAAGCCCCACTGAAGCCGCCATTGAAATCACATTTTAGCCTCCACGAACTTTCGTAAACGTTGCCATGCCAAGGATTCGAGGAGCAAAGTGGGAGCATGTTGTAACTCCAACGGGTGGTCTACTTGGGGATAATAAATTGTGCATTTGTGTGTACTGCAAATTAAAGTATAATACACAAGCCACCAGGATTAGGAACCACCTTTTAGGAAACGTGAAGAATGTAGGAATCAGGCTATGCAAATCATCTTCGGATTATGTGAAGCTAGAGTTAAGTGCAATGGAAATTGACAAGGCTTCTCACGAATCTCAAAAGCGTACAATATCTATTCCTGATCGACTTACTGGAAGACTTGTCCCATCTAGCCATCTTGTCGAATCTAGCCAGAACAACAAGGTGAAAGGGGTGCAGACGGAAAATTTGGGATGATTTTAATAAGCGTAACCAGAAGCAGGTAGACAAAGCATGGGCCGAGGTATTATTTGCCAATGGCTTGCCATTCACTCTATTAACAGACCACTATTTCAAGGTTGCGGTAAAGTTGACTGCGGAGATAAAGGGAGTGTTATAAGCTACCCCACCTAGATGTCATGAGAACTCGTTTGTTGGGTGTGACTAAGGCGCCGATGACTAACGATTTGCATAGTTACATGGAGACTATGAAAGTCACTGGTGCCAATGTCACATAGGATGGTTGGACAGTTGTTGACCAAACGCCTCTCCTCGACATTATAGCTGTCACCCTAAAGGGGGACATGTTTCTTATGGCGGAAAACACCCGTGGGCAATGCAAGGATGCCGAATATGTTCGTAAGGTGTTGGAGAAAAGAGTTCTTGCGGTAGGGCTGGAGCATGTGGTTCAAATTGTGACAGATTTTGCTCCTGTTAACAAAGCAACAAACTCCTTGCTCATGAGCAACTACCCTTATTTGACATGGACGCCATGTTCTGCCCACATTTTGGACATGATGTTGGAGGATTGAGGCAAGTTGTCTTTTATCTCGACACATGTCAGAGAGGCAAAGGAGGTGTTGAGGTTTATCACAAACCACAATATGAAAGTAACCATCTTCAACAAAATCTCGACCCTCCGACTTTTGAAACCTGGAGAGACTCGGTTCGCGACAAACTTTATCATGCTCCAAATGTTTTTAGAGGTGAAAGATTATTTAGGAGGGAGGTAACATTAGCGTGTGCTCAGATGATGCCAGCCTGGAATTGGTGGCAACGGTTTGGGGTTGTCACGCCTATCTTGCATAGGGTCGCAACTAGCGTCTTTGCCTAATGCTCAATAGCCAACTCATGTGAGAGGAATTGGTCAACGTATGACCATATTCACTCTAAAAAATGGAACAGACTGACGGCTAAGAGGGTTAATTGTTGACATACGTGAAACGTGCGCTCGATATCCGGAATTGTGGTAAAATCCACACTAAAACCTATATAAAATTGGACCCACCAGCATAACATCTGAGCTGGTGGTACAATGGTTAGTACATTCACAGCTAAAGTGAAAGGTCCCTGGTTCAAATCTTGGCCGACTCATCAATCCATTTAATGGGATCGTCCATTCTATCCCCCGATTCTAGGAATCTTAACATGGTATCAAAGCCGAGGGACTAGGTTTACATGGACAATTACGACCGGCTACCTCTCGTGGGGGGGTGTTGACGTACGTGAAACGTGCGCTCGATATCCAGAATTGTGGTAAATCCAAACTAAAAACTATATAAAATTGGACCCACCAGCATAACATCTGAACTGGTGGTACAGTGGTTAGTACATTCACAGCTAAAGTGAAAGGTCCCAGGTTCAAATCCTGACCGGCTCATCAATCCCTTTAATGAGATCGTCCATTCTATCCCCCGATTCTAGGAATATTAACATTAATGACCTGGTTCGGATCTTTAGCAATCTGAGGTTAACACATCAAACTATAGATGTTAGCTATGAAGAGGCTATGATAGCATGGGAGGAAGAGGAAAGGGGGTTAGTGGGAGAGGAAGGGGGTGTAGTGGAAGAGGAGTTAGATCAAAACATGGATGATTTAGATTTAGAGTAGAGAGGTTAGAGGAAGGGGGTGTAGTGGAAGAGGAGTTAGATCAAAACATGGATGATTTAGATTTAGAGTATAGAGGTTAGAGGAAGGGGGTGTAGTGGAAGAGGAGTTAGATCAAAACATGGATGATTTAGATTTAGAGTAGAGAGGTTAATGGTGTAGTTCCATTCACGGTCGTTAATGACTTCACCAAAATTTTATGTGTAACTTTTGCCATTTCCTTTACAAGAATACAAAAACGGTTATTATTGCTTCAAGTAATAATTTACGTTTTTCAATGTTAAAATCTTGTAACATGGCCATTTTTTGCTTAAATTGTCGATGTTAAAATATTATATGTTAGCATGCTGTATGGAGCCATGCTCTAATGCTGAACCAGCGACGAGGCAGCCTGATCGCTGACTGGTTGCTGACTGTTGGTTCACTGTTTCAGCGACGAGGGAGTCTGGTCGCTGGTTGCTGGTTCATTATTTCGGTCATGAGGCACCGACGTTGCTGGTAAACTTTGGAGCATAGTTAAAAAGTAGGTGAAAGTAGGCCCATACAATATGCCTATTGTATGCAAAACATACAATATGCCCTTAAGACCCATATTGTATTGGTCGAAAAATGAAAAAGAATAGTTACAGGGTTGAGTTGCACATCGATCGATAGAGAATTAAACTTCATGTCTAAATTTTGAAAAAAAATCGGACAAAAAAAACAATTTCTGCGAGTTTTGAGGTAAAACTTATTTAAACCGTTAGATTCAGACGATCGGACGGTCTTTGATCAAAGTAGTGATCTAGGAAGATTACATGAAAAGCCCATAATACAACTTACGATAGGACTATCTGTCATATTAGCGTCTGCATTTTTGAACGTCCGCGTGTTTTAGTTCGCTAAAAAAATTCGTCCGTCGGCGTGCGCAGAGTTATGATCATACGTCAGATTCGTACGTCCGTACAAGAGTGTCCACATCGAACACCCATACAGTATGCCTACTCTACGCGAGTTTAGTGCCAAGTTTTGTGCGCCTACCAAAGGCCTACCATAAAAACGCCTACTTTTGAACTATGCTTTGGAGCATAGAGGTATCGATTAATGTTTCATACTTTAATCGTTTAAGATGTCGTACTGTATTTTATTCTGTTTTTTTTTTGAGTTTTTCGTTTTTATTATATAATAAGTCAAAGTCGGTCAACGCATTTAATAAAATGTGAAATTTTGAATAATGCGCATATGCGTTCTTTTTCAAAATACTTTTCCGTTCGCATAGTACGAATGAAACATCTATGCTTTTAGCGACTCTATCCGGTAAAAAGCCTGGTACGATTTCTAAAGTGTAGAACTGGGAGTTTGGGGACACCCAAAATGACTGTACGGACAATCTTTGACAATCGACAAAAATGTGGCGCTAAATGACGATCCCACCTGGACGCCCCCTTTAGAGATCAGGTTCATTCCGACGACAGGTATTTTTTAATCCGCTTTCTACGTGAATTTACGGAACGCTAAAAGGCAAGGTTACATGAGACGCAAACTTCAATTCTGGACTCCGGGGAATTCTTGCCGCCGGAATTGCGACACCGAGGACATCAACAGTACACCGTGAATCGCTATTAGCGTAATAAAAAATATAGCGTAATGAAACAATTAGCGTACTTTACGGGAAATTGTGTTTTTTCGGGTACACCATGATACTAATTTATCATGTACTCTAATTTGTAAACTGCTTTGTAAAAATTTTCAGCACGTAATATGTCCACACTAAAACATATAGATGTACGAAATTGTTCAAATCGTACGCCGTCGCGTTTTTTTGACATCTGCGTATGCCGAAAAATATTTACGCAATTATATATTATTATATTTTCTGTACTTTTAAATTTAAAAATTTACGGAATAGTACAGATCTGACAGTCCGTACACCACAGTATTTAAAAGGACACTAAATTACAGTTATGAACCGCATTGAGCGGGGTACCTCAAATAACGTGCAAAAACATTTAGCGTACTTTATTCTATTTGAGAATTTGCCCCAAAAAAAGGGGTACCCCAATTAGCGTCATGTACGCTAATAGCGATTCACGGTGTACTGTACTGTAGGACTCGCTCCAGCTCCTTTGTTCTTGACTTACCATTCCTCGAGTAGGATGCAACGTCACACGCTTTACGAGGCTCCACGTGTTTAAATATACACGTGCAGCTGACCGCTAGAAATAAAATATAGTATTGGATTTAGACACGTCATGCACCGTACCTCCGGACTAAGTACTGCTGTCTTAGATAGTGTGGAATCTTTGGATAAAATCTTTTTGCAGATCCGATTATGAATGTTTTCGTGCGGATTATAGACCCGATCAAAATCCTGCTTCAACAAAATTGCTCAGCCGTGTTTCCAGGAACGAAATATGGCCGTCCGATGTCGGATTCAAATTAATCTTGCACTTTTCTGCCTTTACCGGCAATACTGGGCCTGTGACTTTTCTTTTTCCATTCACGGTCGGCTCCAAGTTTGGATGTTCTTTACTTCTTTACGGCAGACTGTCTCTGTGACTTTTGCAGTTTTCAGTTTTTCGCCCTGTAGGCTTCGGCAGCCATATTGTTGTTTGGACTTTCGAACGTTAACAAAAAAAAAATGTTTTTCAGCTGCCCGATAGTGTTTGCTGAAAAGCCTTTTTGTTTGCCCTAACCTAATTCGTGGCTGGGCTTACTTATTCCTCTCAAACAATTTGCAGTAATAACATGAGACCTTCAATAAGCTTACCTTCTGTTACGCAAACTTCAGTTTATCCTTTCATGATACCAAATTCTAACTTCAGACATAAATTAGGGAAGTATAATTCAAATTTTTCTCTCCTATTGTACGGTCCTTGTCATAAAAATAGCCATAACTTTCCTTTTTGTGTTTTGGAAAACCGACTTCTAACGGTTTCCGAGTTACAAAATGGAACAAATGCACAGGTTAAAAGTGAAACTCATTCCTCTGGAGAGAAGAAACTTCATCAAGGATTGTTTCTTTTTGAAAGAGGACCACAAGGGAAAGTACATTTACTTAAAAAAGTCACAGAGTTACAAGCTGCAGAATTAGGCTCCATAGAAGAAATAAACAAACCAAATAGTGTTAAGGAAATGAATTTAGAAGAGGAAAGTGAAACTGGAAGCGTCAATAATTTAACAATTGAGCAGGTTGAGGATATTTCTGCATCAAAATTTTCTGTACCAGATAATTCTTTACCAGAAACTTTTGTAGAAACCAGTGAACAACCAAAAGTTGAAGAGAATAAGAAGACAAAGAAGAGCAGAATAGTGATTGGAAGAAAGTCTGTCTTGACAAAAGGAAATAAAAAAGATGGAGAAGAAGAACGACAAGAAGAAGAAGAAGGAGAAGAAGAAGAAGAAAGAGGAGGAAGAGGAGTAGGCGGAGGGGAACCTTCAGCAAATCACAATGATAATTCCCCTGCTTCAAAAAAAGTGGTTGGAAAACGAGTCGTGACCAAAGTCACCAAAGTCCAAAAAGAAGTTGATGAAAAAGTGAAGCAATTCGTGAACTTACTTTGGGAGGCGGAGGATGAGACAGAATTGGACAAAGTCCTAAAAGAGGCCGAGACTCACATTGGTTCGGGAAGACGAGCTTGGCGTCAAGCAATGAGGACACTTCTCATGGCAAACAAGTGGAAGCCGAGGTCGCAAGTAGGTTTTTTTGTAAAATTCGTAGGTTTTTCATAACATTTTGGAGGTTTTTTGTAAAATATCGAGATTTTTTGTAAAATTTGGAGGTTATCCGTAAAAAATGTAGGCTTTTCGTAAAAGTTTGGACCTGGACAGTGAAATCTGGGGTTCTGGAAAGAAAGCTGCGGAAATTTGACATTTTTGGGATCATCGGAGGCCATCTTCAAAACCGGTACGAGAAGATATAGTCCAAGTGGTGTTGATTGGCCTTAATTCTTAGTTGCAATAAAAAAAAATTCCACCGTAAAACACGGAAAAGGTTTAGGTATGAAAGTAGAAACAAGTTTCCATTGGAGCTCCCATGGTGACTCGGTATATGGGAACAAGTCTTCTGTATTATCGTTGCACTGGCCGTTGCACCCCCCGTCGCTACTAGAGTTAATCGCTTTAATTTTGTGTGTGTTTTTTTGACACCACAGTCGCAAATTAGTGTTAATAACACTATTTTTGTTGAGCTTTTTTGACACCACAATTGTAAATTTGCGTTTATAACACTATTTAATTAAGTGGCCCACAATGAAGTGTTAACATTAATTATTCACTAACTCTAATAGTGATACACGGTGTAGTTTATCCTTACAAGTAACCAATACAAGGGTTGCAAACCATGTTTAGTAATCTTTTCACAAAGTTGTGCTTGACAATCTCTTTTACTTTGAAGTTTTAGGTTACAAAATTAGAATGTCATATGTTTTTACATGTTGTTATGTCACAAAAAACTCTAATTTTCCATGAGACGTTTTGGAATCACTAGTACCCAGGTTCTCTATACATTTTTTTTTGAAGCTGGGTATTATAAGGGCTATAACATTATTTTAATCTTTAAATAGTGTAGTTTTACCGTAGGATTATCTATAAGACTCCACATGTATACTTGTCAGTGTCTGCATTTGACCATTGTCTTGGGTTAGAATGGGTGCAAATGCCTACAAACATGTACTATCTTCTCCAGCCTCGGTAATTTTCTAAATACGTAAATTTTCAATTGTTATGAACAATCCAGACAGCCTCGGTAATTTTGTAAAATATATAAAAAATTCCAATCCAGAAAGCCTCGGTAAATTTTTTGGATCACACAAATTTCCAACTGTTAAGAGCGATCCAAACTAATGAATTAACAGTGTTGTGTGATGTAATTACTTCATAATAGGCGGTTAAGTCCGCCGTGCTTGACTCTATTTCTTGTGTTATTATTTTTAGTGTTATTATCCTTTAGTGTTATTATTCCTAGTGTCTCAATCTTAGAGCTCTCAGGAAGATGATAAATTGGACGGAAAAAAAGCTGTCGATGGTTTTCAACATTTTCAGAAAGATTTTTCTGGTCTCCTCTTATTCAACAAAATCATTGTGAATAAGTCAAGTCGCCTATTGCTATTTTTAGATAGTTGAAATGTAACTTCTGTTTGCTTATGTTGTATTAACTTGACTTTTCTGCAGTTAGTAAAGGAAAGTGAGTTGTACTCTTCCTAAAGATAGGAGAGGTCATATTACATAATTCTGCTGTACAAATTGAAAATGAAGTTATCTCCAGTCCCAAATTGAGGTGTCAAATGACCCTCAAATCAACCCGCATTTCGTGCGCTAGAAGGTTCTCAGAATCTTTTATAACTCCATTGACGTTTCAAATTTTTTGAACAAAGTTTTAATTGAAAAGACTTCTGAAAATTGAGTTTACAATGAGCTGTGTTTTAACTTGTTGAAATGAAGTTGATAACTTGTTTTTGGTTTTCTAAAATGTAAGGGACATCTGAAAGTGGCAGTCTCACATTCAAAGTTTATGGTTTCAGGATCCGAAAAACTCTATTCTAATCTGCAAAGGTCTTAAGATTGGAGAGTTTTTGAGTAGATCAGTCTGAGTTAACAGTACGATCAGAAAACATTTATTAAGGTTGTCTTGATAATTTCAACTCCTTTTCCAATCCCTGTGGACATTAGTAAGGCAACTTTCTTACGTAAATGATGTTTTTCTCTTTTACAATCAGTGACTGTAAACTTTAAAGCCTGAAGTTTACGATGCATTATCAGTTTTTTTATTGTCCACTGGTTTTTGTTACCATATTTTGAATAGTTGGTAATTCATGTAAAATGCACAGAAAACACTCGAACCAATTTTTTCTTTGAAAAGAGAGTGACAAATAGCAAAATTATCATGTCACGCCACGGTTTTGCTTCTTACCAAAAATTTATCTAGTGCAGTCGAGCACTGACATTTTTGGTCTATATCACAAAAAAATATACTGATTATGAAGGGACATATTAAATTCCTCCCCATTAGCTAATAGTACACTTTGATCAACTCTCATTCGTCAGACTTGTTTGTTCTTTATGAGCAGTCTTGTCCATCGAAATTATCGTGTTAGATATCTCTTTATGGAAATCCCTTAGTTGTCTTTTTTGATGTTTTAAATGTTTTTTTACAAAAACAAAATCGTGTTGAATATCAATCATTGTTTAGAAGGATTGTTCATGGGAGTCTATGAAGTGGCTTGCCCAAAAAATGATCCCTTTTTTACTCTGTTTCTGTCTACTCTTTCGATCCCGCCACTTTTTATCCGCTTGCTTAATTTTTTCCTAAGACATTTAAACTGTGCAGTAACTAATCTGAGAATCTCAATTACCTAAGAAGATGTATTTAGACTAGTGGCCATTAATCATTGTTTCAGACTAACCACTGTCATTTTTTAGTTTGAATTAACGATTGTATATGCAATACGATCGTAATTCAATAAGAGGCGTATATTTCTCTATGTGGCTTTATTGTGAGTTCATTACTGCTTTACTCCTGATTCTGAATCTAGTTGAGGTTTGGAATCTAGTTAAGATTAGCCCCAGAAAAGTTTATAAGTGCTCAAGAACTTAGTACTTTTGTGAACTCCTGTTTACAGATCTTAAGGGCAATGTATTGCTCGTAGTAGATTATTTGGAACGCATTGGATTTGTACTCTAATGTATGAAACCTTCAAAAAGTTTTGTTGAATTTTTCAATAATATCAAGTAGAAGCATATAAAGACAACCTATATTCATGTTGTCTGTCTGTAATTAGTTTGAAATTAAATTACAATGCCCATTGTTGTTACTGTTAAACAAATTTTCGGGCACTCAAACATCATAAACTTTATCATCAACCGTTGAAATTTTCTTTTCAAAAGAGCACCTCGAGAGGTAACAGTCTCACCTTTTGATCATGATGCCACGTTTGTCAATCTGAAAACTCTATGATGAGAAAAGGTCTCTTACTGCCTGGAAAATAATTAACAGCTAATTGCGATGGGCAGTGTAGTTTTGATTTCCAGAAACTATTGATTTGGTTACTTTAGCTTTGCCTGTTTCTGGGCATTAGTGTAGTTTTTGGGCACTGCAGTTTCCATATAAGTCCCATTATGGATGTTTTATATTCTTCAATACTGACATCCGGCATTAGGAAACAGTCAGACTCACGGGAAAGGACAAAAGCAATGTCCTTTATTAGTTTTGCGGCATTGTTTAAGTTATAAAAAATGAGTGTCAAATTATTATACTTGCGGCACCGAGTTGATGGTAGTTAAATTCCCAGACGATAGAATAGAGAAGGATTGCGAGGCACTTTTTTTTCCTCAGGAAAATTGTGAATGAAATTTTAGCTTTGTTGCATTCAACCAGTTTGGTTTGTGTAGTTTATGTCGATTTGGGAACGTACTTTTATGTAACATTATTCTGAAACAGTTTAAACAGTATTGTTTCGTCTGTTATGTCTACTACGTCTCAGATGTCTTCTCACGTATGAGTCAAACATAAGTAGGTGAACATAAACATAAATGTTAAACATAAAGGTGGGTTTTTGTGGTGGAAATCTCTCTCTTGACAGAAGATTGGCCCAACATTTTTTTCGCATAGATTTAAGTGAAGGACTATGCCATATCCGTTCTCGGGACGGAAATGCCAATTCTTAGATGTCATTGCATTCCTTGAAAAGTATTTAGATTTTTTTCTTTTAAAAGTTGACTTTACGTTGGTTCAATGCTCTTGTCGGGAGACTTAAGATTCATTCATTTTTTCTTGAAAAAAACAGAATTATAAGCAAGCGTGTGTGTGTTTTTTTTAATATGCAGAGACTTTGTAAAATTTGTAGGGATGTCATCTGGTTAAGAAAAAATGTGAACTGCGTCTAAATGTGGTTTTTGTATTGTCCAGTTTTAGTGTATTTATGTTGACACTGTTTTTTTTTTTGTTCACTTCTTTTCTTTAATGTTTTTTAATTGTAGTTTTACTATTTTCAGGTTTCAGGGAGCTGTCAAGCACCTTGTGTGTTTACAAGGGCTGATAAGTATTATTAAGTTGCCAATCGATTGTTTTTATCTGTCATCCGATAAAAAAATGTCAGAAGTTTTTCACATTAAGATTATTCTGGTCTGAAATATGCGTATTTTTTCACCTTTTGAGATTTAATAAGAATTTGAAATTGGGCTTCAAATTCGATTTGTATATGGACAAGGTTTGAAGAGATGAAGATTTAGTGAAAGGAGAACAGTAGACTGTTTTCTTCCAGTAACAACTTTTTACACTTTTGTTTGTCTTTCGGTCAGTCCATTGTGGGGCAAATATTTGAGTGAATTTTGTCTTTTCTTTCTCAACCGTATGATTTCTCTCAACTCAAAAAATTGGCTATATTCAAGGGATAACCTTTTTGTTCATTTTCCTAAAACTCTTTATACAAGGCTCTGGAGCCCATGATAAAAAAAAGTGAGTTTTTCTTTCCCCGTAAACGTCTTTTTCTCCCGTTTCTATGCAGGAACCGATACCAGAAATTGACCAGGTGATTACAACAGAGACTGTCCAAAAAAGTACCACCGACGCTGCTCAGGAGATAACAACAGAACTTGAATATTTTGAAACTGAGATATTATTGTCTGGTTCACCTGAAGATCTCGCAACGGATGCAAATAATGTAATCACACGTGCCCTCGAGGAAGCAGATTTGGAGAAGGCGAGAAGGAACCTGGAAGTTTCTATTCAACGTGGTATTCGCCCGAGTCAGTATGTGGTGAGCCAAACACTATCAGCATTGGGGAGAAACCACCTTATAAAGCCCGCGGAAGACCTTTTCGAATTGCTTCTCAAGTCGGGTTACAAGTCCAACAGAGTAAGTGGGTTTAAAACTCTTTTTTGGTCGCCGTTTACAAACATTTATGTATGAATGTTGATTTTCTGGATGTTGGTTCTTTAACAAGAGAAATAGAGTAAGTTGTAGGTTTATCTCTAAGACCCTTTTCTATAAACTTGCTCTCCGACTACAAGCATGAATGAAATGAATGCTGGTTTTTTAACAAAATTGAAAGAAACTAAGCAGGTTTATCCCTTTTGTCCCTTCTCAATCTGTTTTATTCTCGATTGAGTTGCAAACATGTGTATTACAAAATGTCGGTTGTTAAATAAAATCGAAGATAGTAAGTTTACCAAGCGCAAAACCACTCATAATTCTGACCTTTTGGTATCTTAACAGGTTCTATACAACTGCATGATTGCCGCTTATGGTGAAGTGGAAGACTTTGAGAACATGGAAAAAGCTCTCGAACGGATGAAAAATATGGGTGTCTCTCCAAATATTGTTACTTACAATACACTTGTACGAAAATACTTGAAGGGAGAGAGAATGGAGCAGGCCATGACAATGTTGAATGAGATGAGGGCCAATGGGTACATTCCTAATGTGAGATCTTACAACACAGTTTTAGCGTCTCTGCGAGACAGAGGACAGGTGGAGCAAGCAGAGCTTTCTCATTCCTTTGTCCTTCCCTCCATCCCTCCCTCCTCCCTCTTCCTCTCCCCTCCTCTCTTCCCCTCCCCCTTCTCCAGTTGAGATCCTTTATGATGACAATATTTGTCTGGAAGTGAACCATTTCCATGACTGTGTTTCTTCTTCCTTTTTTCTCGGAAATGGAACCTTTTTCAATCTTTCTTTTTCTTTTCTTTTTTTTGTCTTCACAACTCTTAGAATAACAATCCATATCCCTCATATTCTCGTTCCTCGTTTTGTTTTTGGCAACTTTTACCGTAATAATACAAGTTGTCCCTCATATTTTCAGTTCAAATATTTTGTTTAACAGGTAACATTCAACATTGTCCTAACGGGATACGCGGACGCTGGGAGAGTTATGGATGTCGAGCGTCTTTTCAATGAAATAATAGATGCCGGTTTTGAACCAAACAATATAACTATCGGGACTTGTATGGCAGCTTTCCGTAATCTCGGAAATATTGTTAAAGTAGAAGAATATTACGGGTTGCTTTCTCGGTTTCACCTTAGTCCGGATGTCATCACTCTCTCCATTCTCGCGAGTGCATACGGAAAAGTGAACAAGTTTACGGAACAAGCGAGGATTCAGCGACAAATTGACGCTCTAAGTGGGAGATTGCCGCCGAGGAAATTGAGGTGGGTAGCCGGTGATTCACTCGAGTCTAGAAATGCGGTTTAGAAAATGACGTTTAGGGAATGAGGTTAGGGAATGAAGTTTGGGGAATGAGGTTTAGGAAACGAGGTTTTAGAATATGAGCTTTTAGAAAATGAGCTTTAGAAAATGTGGTTAAGAAATGAATGAGGTTTTTAGGCACAGGAAATGGGTGTATTAAACGTTTTTGTAATCTGGAATTGATATCGATTTTAGATTTGGAAACACATGGCTTGGAGAAACACATGCTGAAAAAGATGTCGACTGTTCTATGGATATGATCCAAAATAAAATGAAAAATGTTATGACGCGAAAGAAACATGGAAACAATGTTATTATGTTTTTTTTTTTTTTCATAATTTGAAACATAAAACCGTCTCTTAACCTTAAAACTCATCAAAGACAGATGTGGTCAGTGGCTTGCTTTCTTTGTTATTCAGAGCGTGTGATAAAATAAGCCATCTGATTTGTGATTTTCAGCAGATAAATACTTAATTCTGTTAGATATTAATAGTGTTACTGGAAGAGCTTGAGTTTGGGTGTCAGATAAATTCCATTTATTGCAATCGTGTGGCGATTAGGGGAACAGTTAAAACTGAAACGGGTGTTAGAAATACATGGATTCCGTTTGGTTGACTAATATGCAGTAACGGTAATATTAATAACTGGGTCATTATATAAGTGTTAACAGGCATTGCTAGCCTGCAATCCCAGTTTTTCGAATCGTTTTTTTTCCTTTAACACTATTATTATTCCTATTTATGATAAGAGACTATCTACTGCTTCATTCCATTGCACTACTCCTTCATTTAGAGTTTGAAAGATCTTCAACTGTGAGCCTTAAGTTCCCAGGGTTTCAAAATTGCTCTCTTTGTATCACTTTCTTGGCCTTATACCCACAAAAGTCTGATGAGAAATAGAATAAATATTGAAAAAAAAAATCATGTATGCTCAGAGTCCTGTGAATCCTAGATCATGTAAGGTCATAACGCGGAGCAATGCATCATATCCTCCAATAATTTCAGAATACCAGCATTACAGCCGATCAGATTTCCAGGACTCAGGAAATGCAACGATGCACCAAATTTGACCGTGTTCAACTCTCAATCCTGTCTCTGTTTCTGAGACACATGCTGACAAATATATCGGCAAAGTATTTCTCCTTCCATAAATGATAACTTCAATCACAGTCGAGATCGAGCCACAATATAGAGTTGCAACTCAAATCCTCCTGTAACTCATGCGAGTTTCCACAACGAGTCAGAGACCATACATAACTGTTTCTCAGTTTCACAAAATGATGACTAACAAAAAAATAGTGGAAAAGCTTATACCAAGGTGTTGTTAAATCATTAAGAAGGACGACAAGGCAACACATCAAACAGCATATTGCTTAGAAACACAACTTTAAGAAAATGTAACACGCTTTCACAGTTCTTTACTCTCAGTAGTTCTTCAATTGATTTTGGTTGGTTGTGACCTTGGCCAAACATGAGAGCAAAATATTGAAAAACTGAAACCAAGAAAAAAAAAAGAGAACAAAGAAAAAATAGTGAACAGAAGCAAAAAGTGAATCAGCGGTATCTTAAGAGCATGTGCTGCTCACAAAGTTCAGTTCCATTCCGTTCCGTATACCAACACAGATCCGACTATAAAGACATCCTCTGAAATAACAAGTAAACAACAAAAACTTTCAACAATTCTTATGGCACAAGAATAAAAAAAGGAAAGGAAGATACAAAGAGTTAAAACTGGCTCCGAGCGAGCAATCAAGAAAATAATGAGTCAACAACTTATTTCAACCAAATAAGTCATTTTTTTAATGTTGTTCCCCTAAACATTGGATTTCCAGGCTTGGCCGGAGAGAGAAAGTAGGCAAATATACCGCCTTTGATGTGAAAAAAATCCCTCCAGGAAAAAATATTACGTTAACCTATAAGTTTTCTGACCAAAATAGATTTTCAATTCCATAAAAAAAAGATTGAAACGTAAAAACAAAACAAAAAACAAAATCTTCAGAAGTAGCAACCACTTGCTTCCAAATTTACTTACTTTACCCTCCTCATTCTCCTCCTCCTCATCCTCCTACTCATCCTCCTCCTACTCATCCTCCTCATCCTCATCCTCCTTCTCACTCTCCTCCTCCTCCTCCTCCTCCTCCTCCTCCTCCTCCTCCTCCTCCTCCTCCTCCTCCTCCTCCTCCTCCACCTCCTCATCCTCCTACTCCTCTCTTCCTCCACCTTCCCCCCTCTTCCTCTCTCCCTTCCCTTCTCCAACCGCTCTCCCACCCCGGAACCCTTACTGGAATCCCACCCCACAACCCTAATCGAATATCCTCTCCCCCGTCGCGAATACGCAAAATATAACGGCGCTGATTACGCATAGAACCGCCGGCGTGGCAAAAACTAACCTCCATCCCTCCATATCCGCACTCCCATCTGTAGCCGCCTCCAATATGAGACCTGTAGCGGCTACTCCCACCACCCCCGCTACAGTACCGGCCGTATTAGAGACTCCCATTACTATTCCCGCATACCTCGGAGCAATATCGAGATGGTTTACGGCAAACCCGGCTCGAGCCAAAGCGCAAGATCCTAACGCAACGGAGGAACATAGAACGGCTCCTGTAACAGACCTTAAAACAGGCATCATCATGAGAGCCGCGGCGGCCGATAAGAAGCCGAGAGTGTTTAAAATTTTCCGCGTCAATGTGACGGAGAAAATACGTTGAGTTATCAAATGGTCGGCGATAATACCACCGATGTTACTGAATAAGAACATGACGAAATAGGGCAACATTTTGGAGATTCCCATGTTGTGGAGACTGGCTCGGAGTCCTTGGTCAAAATAAGTGGGAAGCCAATTCATAAGGACATAAAGAGCGTAATGAAAAGTGAAATTATTCACAACAATCGCCCAAACCGGCCAACTAATCATAATCTTAGCCCAAGGAATAGCTTGCTCCTTCGCCATTTTTCTCCCTTTCGAACCCGAACCCGAAATCGCTAATCCTCCTCCTCCTCCTCCATCCACCAAGTCTGTCTTCTTCACTCCCAAAACCACATCTCTCCCTCCTCCACCTTCCCCATTCTCTTCCGCCAACAACGCATGACTCCCTCCTCCTCCTCCTCCCACTCCTCCTCCTCCCACTCCTCCTCCCACTCCCACTCCCCTTATCCTCTCTCTCTCCGGAGGAAAACCCGCGACTCCTCCCGGAGGATCGGTGGAGTACCTCATCCACAAAACCGCCCAAGCCACTCCCATAGCTGCGACCAATTGGAAAACACTCTCTGGACCCCTATTTGCCACCAATGTGGGTAAAAATAACATTGCCACCGCGGCCCCAAAGTACATCCCACTCGTCGTAAGACTCACCGACCTCGACCTCTCATGAGGAGGAATCCATTGAGCCAAAACCGTATGAATCGAGGGAAAAATAAAGCCTTGAGCCACACCCACGGAGAGTCGAATAGCAATTAAAAAGTATATAGGAACATTGGGCTCCGTGGGAGTCAAGATGCAAGTAATCGACCAAAGGACGAAAGAGAGGAGGAGAACTCTCCTCCCTCCCATTTTTTGAGCCGCCCAGCCTCCGGGAACTTGAGAGGAGGCATATCCATAGTAAAAAGCGGACAAAACCCATCCCTTTGTGGCTTGGTCCACTCCTAATTTTTGAGCCGTAGAAGTGTAGGAGATGGAGAAGCCCACTCTCTCCACATAGCATACACACGTGCAGAGGAAGGTGAGGAGGACTGTCACATAACGCTGGGGGATGCCGGGGGGAGAAGGGCGAAGGTACTTAGAAGCTTCCGCAGACGTCATGGTCTTCACCTACAGGGGAGGAGACAGGGAGAGGGAGGGAGAGGCAGAGGGGAAGGAAGATGGAGAGGCAGAGGGGAAGGAAGAGGGAGAGGCAGAGGGGAAGGAAGAGGGAGAGGGAGAGGGAGAGGGGAAGGAAGAAGGAGAGAGAGGGGAGAGGGAAGAGAGGGGAGCGAGAGGGGGAAGAGAGGGGAGCGAGAGGGGGAAGAGAGGGAGAGGTAGAGGGAGAAGGAGAGAAGAGAGGTAAGGGAGAGGAGGACGGGGAGGGGGAAGGCAGAGGAGGGAGAGGGGAGGGCGAGAGAGGAGAAGGGGGGGGGGAGGGGGAGAAGAGAGAGGAGGAGACTCAGAGAAGGAGATGGAAAGAGAGACATTTTGGGAAAATAAGGAGATTTCAAGAAATTTTAGGGGATTTCAGATTCTACTAAGAGTGTTGTTCGTTCGTAGCCTGTGCCTCCCTCTGCCTCTCCTTTCACCTCCCCACCTCCCCCCTCTCCCTCCCTCCTTCTCCCTCCCTCTCCCTCCCTCCTTCTCCCTCCCTCTCCCTCCCTCTCCAAACTTCTCCCTCCCTACCTCTCTCCCTCCCTCCCTCCCTCCCCCTCCTCCTCCCCCTCCCTCTCCCTTTCCCTCCTTCCCTCCCTGTACCTTCTTCCCACCCTCTCTCTCCCCCCCTGTCGCTCCTCTCTCTCTATCACAGAGACACACAAACACACAACCACACTTGATCTTAAGTTCAGTTTCTTTCTTTCTCTCCGTCTCTCTCTCCCCCCTTCTCTCACTCTCTCTCTCTCTCCTCGCCCCCTCGGTCTCTGTCGATGTCCTTCTCTCCCTCCATATAATCCTCCCTGTCTCTCTCTCTCCTTGTCTCTCCTCCTTTACTCTTCTCACCTTATCTTCTTCACACTCTCCCTATCCCTATCCCTACCTCTCCTCTTCCTCCCCCTCCATCCCCCCCCTATCCCTACCTCTCCTCTTCCTCTCCCTCCACCCCCCCCTACCTCTCCCCGCCCTATAAACCTACTCAAAATATTCCCTCGCTGCCAGCTGTCCTGCTCGGATCCATTCAGCCACGTGGAGCCACCAGGGAGAGGGAGGAGGAGAGGGAGGAGGAGAGGGAGGAGAGGGAGGGAGAGAGAGGGCTCAGCGAGGCAGCCATGGGCGGCTTAACAGGACAAACGAAGGAAGGAGACTCGCTTCCGTACAATTTCCGTACGATCCACCATGGCCGGCGAGGGATCTACCTGGAAGATTCGGCCGGACAGCCATGGCGCCACTGTACGGCGCAGGGAGGGGCGAGGAGCGGCCATGGGGGGGGATCACGACGTCGAGGGGGGGGGGAGGGAGAGAGAGGGAGAGGGACAGGAAAAATACATGGCGGAGGAGACGTGAGACAGAAGGAAGAGGAAGACGAGAGGGAGGGGAGAGGGAGTGAGAGGGAGAGAAGAGACAGGAGAAAAGGAATGAATAAATGAATGAGATATTGATTCGGACATTGACAAACTGTACGGAAAGTACAAATGGTACGGAAATAAAAGTACGGACAGTTTGAAATGTACGGACAGTAATTGTAATTCCAGTTTACGAACGCGTAGGACATCCGTAGTTCCGTACGGTATGAAAAGGAAAGGTTTGCGGTACACAGTGTATCGCTATTAGTGTGTATGTATTTTTTTTTCAAATAAAACATTCTATCTCCGTACACGCATGTCCGTTTTTGTATCTGACGGTCTCGATTGAAAGCCAAGATTCTCAGCTTCCGATTGGCGGTCTCCGTGTGAGAATTGGACAGGTGTGTACGAAGAAAAGATGTTTTAAGGTGGCGAAAAACTATTAACCCTAATAGCGGTACCACGGTGGTACTACACCGCCAATCGCTATTAGCGTAGAAGTTTCTTTAGCGTACATGAAAAATTACCGTGGTTTACGCTAATTAAGAATTTGAAAATTTTGAAAAAAACATACATCCTAATTGTTTAATAATTCTAATTTGGGTCTTTGAAAAAAAAAATGTCGGTCGCAAACATGCTTACACTACTATAGGTTTTCGTACAAAATCTGACAAATCGTACACAAATCGTACGTTCACACAGTCGAAACGTGGTTGCTGGACAAATTTGTGCGAACGTGATATTTTACAACCCGATTAGATCCCCTTTTTAGAGCGCAGATTCTCATGCGTCCACGGCTACTAAAACTCATTAATTATACTTTTTCACTTAAAAAGGTACAATTTTGTACGGTTTGGCACTGTCCGTACACCACACTAGTTAACTGATGGCGTACTTCCATTTTGTACGGTACTAAAAAACAAACCCTAAATAGAGTAAAGATAAAAATAGAATGAACTACGCTAATGGAGAATAAATATTAAAAAAAAGCGGGACGGAATTAGCGTACACAACGCTAATAGCGATTGGCGGTGTAGCGTGTCGTGATATGAGCCTCCTGTCCGTACGAAAGTAAACGCTTTGCGGACATGATATGTACGACGTCTTCCAAAACAAACCGTACTGCCACGCAAGCGTTTGTACAGACCGAAAATAACCCCGGAGGAACTTAGAACATGCCCAAAAAAAAACCTCGGGCACCCGAAAAAAAAAACAGCAAAGGACCAAGCGGACACCGGCTCACTCGAATCATCTCTTCCTTTCACTTTCAGCGTCCCAAAATTTTGATAAACCTAGCAAAACTTTCCCAAGCAAAGGCTCCTCTTTTATCCCTGTTTTTTCTGACAACCTCCTTCCGTTGCTAGTCGGAATTTTTGTGATTTGTGTGTGTGTTGTGTGAATAGGATAACTTTTTGTTTTCGACCTTTTACAATAAAGGCCTTTGCAGAAAAAAGTAGGTTCAATAGTGTCAAGAAAAACAGTGTGAAAATTAGTGTCGACGGGAGAGCACTTCTGAAGTTTATGTTTGTCAAATAAAATTAAATGACAAGTAATGATTAGATGGTAGAAAAAATGCGAGTTAGACTTGTCCTTATGAATAGCTTTAGTTCAAAAAATACGTATATGAGCACTGGTTTTTGTTACATAATAAACGAAAGGAATCGAACAGCGATAGATATTTTTTTTCGACGTTTTTTTTTTTTTTTTGTTTTGTCTTGTTTAGGGCTTTGGTTAGGAGATCATATTATAGTTCTAGGGTTTT